>JAUPMG010274919.1:0-23348 GCA_031762675.1 Pachysandra terminalis | reverse complement strand
CCAGGGGTGAAAATACCATTTTGCCCCTTGGGTGCAGTTTTGGTAGGCTCTGTCCCTGGGTGTTGTCTCTACACCACAGGGCGCTCATAGGACTTCTGCTCACAGAAGATCCGCTCCCCTTACGAATGCGTTGTCTAACTGCAATACTGATGGAGACTCGAACCTCGCCCTGCTTGAATTTCCACATCATCATCATCGTCAGAGTCAATATCGTCCAAAGCCATATCCTCCGCATCTTCCCAGATCACTTCCTTACCATTACCAACTAGAGCATCCTTGAAGGAACTAGTAAGCGGCTGTGGGGCTTCAGATTCAAGGAGGGGTCGGCAAGGCAAATCGGGAGATGGTAGTGGCTCCTCCACCACCATCTCCATCTCAGTATCCTTGATCTTTTTTTTTTGCTGCGATCAAGTTCATCTTCTTCTTCAGTAGACTGGCCAACATTCATCGATTTAGGAGTCTCAGATATAGTCACTTTAATCAACATTCATCGATTCAGTTGTCCGGCATGATTTTTTGTTTGCATGTTTGTTTAAGGAGAATACAGAATGTGCTATTCTCCTAACCTTTTCATTTTTCTTTTCCTTTATTTTTATCAAAAAACAAAAACGAGCAAAATTTATTGCAAGTTAAAAAAGTGACTGAAACAGTTTCTGTGAGATCCATACTTTCTATATATCCAAACACAAATAATATGTAAGAAAATCATTTTTCCTTTATACTCCAGCTATCCAAACGGAGCCTAAAAGGATGTAGAGCTGTAAATCTAATCCGCCCAACCCAACCCTTATTATAAGAGTTAGAACTGATCAGTTGATTGGGGTTTGGGTTTGGTCGGGCTGAGTTCTACACATGAAGCTGGTTGGGTTGGATTCATGTGGGCTGGGCTTGGTCCATCTTGTTTATGTTTCGATTGGATGTGGCCTCAATAAGTTTGGGCTTCAGCTCGAACTGATCAGAATCCAGCCCAAATAGTTTCTTCATTGTTTCTGCCATTTTGCTCATATTATAATCAATCAAATTTCATGAATGAATGCAGCTATAATTAAAGGTGTTCGGTCACATATGTCTTGAACTTAAATGTTTGATCAGGGTTTTTATTCTGGGGATCCTGGATCGGAGCGGTCCGGGTCGATTTCGATCTGAATCGCTGATTCGGTACTAAATCGGTCGATACTGGTCCGATCCAATTGTTGGATCTTTTTTTTAAAAAAAAAAAAATTGAATTGGCCGCAAAGACGATACCTGTTGCTGGAACGGCAATACCGGTTGGGATTGGTCGATATCGGACTGATCCAGACCGATACCAGTTTGATCATTTATTTTTTAAATTTAAAAAATTGAAAATCGGTTGGATCGGCTGATCTAGTCACTGGATCGGTCCGGATCGGTATCGGTTAGACCAGTCCGATCCAATGCCTCACAATACAATTGTTGTATCGTGGGTTGGGATCAGACCGGTCCTGGCCTATCCCGATCCGATTCAGACCGATCCTTGAAACCATGTACCGTTGAGGCAAATACAAAAAGAAATGTATCATGATAAAGATTCAACTGCTTAGGTACTAACCATATTATTTTAACTAAGTTTAACTGGTGAAGCTACCTTAAGTTCGTCATACCAAATTCAACTGTTCGAATCGGTGGATTTGATTTGATCAGGTCAACAACTATCAGGATTATATATGAATATTAAAACTGAGATCATTATTATTATTATTTTTTTCTTTCTTTGTTTTCTTCTGAGAATCTGTCAAAGTTGCATTCAAAATATTTTTCTATTGAGATTAATTGCCAGTTACAAATTAAAAAAAAATAAAAAAGTTTGATGGCGTAAAGAAATTATTCTATTGCGACGAGGGGTTTAAAGGTAGAGATCACTCCCTCTATCGACTTCACAAGCAACCGTGTCCAATGTATCTTCAGTCCTTACTTCTTATGATTAATCATAAACAATGACTTATTCTTTTTCTGTGTTGTTGTTTTGATTGATTCAAACAAGTCAATTATGTGTTAATATTGTTGAACCATTTGATATATTGTAACGTTCTCTAAGTTTTGATTGATTCAAACCAGTCAACTACGTTTTGATCTTTTGAATCATTGTATATACCTTGTTGTACCTTGCTCTAAGCGTTTGAACTTTTAGAGTAATTGATGTTTAATATGATATCCGAGCTGGAGGTCTAGAGTGTTCAGGGTTTAAAGTCTTGGGATCTTGGACCGAATCGGTCCTGGCAGATCCCAATCCGGATCGGCGATACTGGCCGATCCAAAACTTGGATAGTACTTTAAAATAAAAAATTTGGATCGATCGGACCGGTTGTCGCAGCTGCAATACCGGTTGCCGGATTGGCGATACCGGTTAGGACCGGCCCAGGCCAATACATATTGGATCGTTGGTTTTATAAATTAAAAAAAAAAAAAAAACTTTGTATCGGTGGATCAGTCCGATCCAGTCACTGGACTGGTCCGGCTCGGTTCAGTTGGGCTAATTTGATCCAAAGCCACGTGATACAATAGTTGTATCATGGCTTAGAATCGACCGGTCTTGGTCGATCCCGATACTGACCGGCCAATCTGGACCGATCTAGTCCGATCCTTGAAACCATGCAAGTGTTCGAATCCCAGGGGTCTATATTTGTGTGTTTATTATCTCACAAATATATTGTTCTCGTGATGGTGCGTGTTTGCCTCGGTGTCTTGTGTTTTCTCGCAAATGTGTTATTCTTGTGCAGAACCTGCACGTGCGAGAGGATATTGAACCATTTGATATACATTGTTGTGCCATTTTTTAACATGCGAGAAGATGTTGAACCATTTGATATACATTGTTGTGCCCATTCTCTAACGGTTGAGCTTTTAGAGTAAGTAGTGTTTTAACATATCCGTATAATTAGAGAATAGTCATTGGCTTCTAATATATATATATATATATATATAAAAGGTCATATTTTTCGTAACTAACTGATATTTATAAAATCTAAAATACGATAACCAGACAAAACCGAACAAATAATTAATTAAACCATGATTGCATCTCAGAGAAACCCATTGACTATCTTTAATGGATAAACTATTATTAATTATAAGGTTTTCCGGGACAAAAGTTAGTTACACAACTTTTCTAAATGACAAGATTACCCTCCCCCAATTCAATATCTTACCTTTTTGAGTTTTGGCGAACAAAGAACTAAAATGTTAATGAAAAATAATCAAGGATACTTTGGTAATTAAACATATATAGGCAGACAAAGACTTCTTCAGAATGTAATCTCATCCCTTGCACCGTACTGTAAGCTGATAAATTATTGTACTAAGCTTCAATAGACCTAGTCATATTTACCAAAAAAAAAAAAAAATAGACCTAGTCATGATTGCTGGGTCTGAGTTCGAACAAAACTAGATATATCCCTTCCTATAAATATCAATATCACCCTGGTCAAAGCTAAAGTAGACACAATTGATCATATAGGTTCGTACCCTTAGCTTCTTAATCGATCAACATGGCTGCACGGAGCTTCTTCTATCTCCAGTTCTTGGTTACTATTGCTGCTCTTGCAACCACAGCTTCCTCTGCAAACCTCTCTCCTTATTACTACAGCAAAGTTTGCCCTGAAGCTTTGCCAACCATTAGGCGAGTCGTCGAGGCTGCGGTGCAGCAGGAGCGTCGCATGGGTGCATCCTTACTCCGTGTGCACTTCCATGATTGTTTCGTCAACGTAAGATTTCTTCTTGTATAATTTCTTGTGATATGTAATGTTCTTGTTTATATGTAAGCATAGTTAATTACTTGTGCAGCCATGCATTTTTTTTCTTTTTCTTTCTGCTCATGGTTACTGTTTATGTAGGGTTGTGATGGTTCAATTCTACTAGACGATGCTCCTAACATTGATAGCGAGAAGAGTGCCCTTGCAAATGCCAACTCCATCAGAGGAATGGAAGTCGTAGACAGGATCAAGTCGGAGGTCGACAAAGCCTGTGGCTGTCCGGTTGTGTCATGCGCCGACATATTGGCTGTCGCAGCTCGTGACTCCGTGGTTGCTGTAAGTAATTAAGCCTATCTCTAGCAATAATATTCCCATGTTCATACCAGTATTCATACACACACACAAGGGGGTGATGCACATCGAGTAGGTACTATTATTCTTGGGATTGCATATGGGATAGTCTTTCACATTCAGTCTCTAAATGTGAGATTGTTGTTATGTGCATACGGATACTATGGAGGTATTGGGGAAGTACTGAAGATTTAACAGGTGGAAGGGTATAATAGTAATTTTATTTATTATGTTTAACCCTAACTACATGGTATTTGGTATTTATTATTCTTTTCGTGGTTGCTCTTTGTAACACTCTTTCTGAGCTTTTGAGAATAATAAAACCCGGTGTGTATCCATGGACATAGACACTACTTGTCAGAACTAATAAATCTGTATCTTGTATGTGCTTGATTTGGTGTGTATCCATGGACATAGACACTATTTGTCAGAACTAATAAATCTGTATCTTGTATGTGCTTGATTTTTTCTTCATCTTATTTATCTATTCTTTTTTTAACAGTACTAGTGGATTAAAACTGATAAAAACTGTGAAATGTGATCTTATATATCTAGCTAGGAGGTCCAACATGGACAGTGCAACTTGGAAGAAGAGACTCAACAACGGCGAGCAAGAATCAAGCCAACAACGACATCCCATCACCATTCATGGACCTTCCAGCTCTGATCAACAACTTCAAGAAAAAAGGGCTAGACATAAGAGATCTAGTTGCACTCTCCGGTGGACACACCATTGGTTTCGCCCAGTGCCGAACCTTCAGAACCCACATTTACAACGAGACCAACATCGATCCTAACTTTGCACGAGCAAGACAAGCAACCTGTCCCTTCAACGGTGGTGACGCCAACCACGCACCTCTGGACCCCACCGCCGCGAGCTTCAACACGGCGTACTTTACGAGCTTGGTGAAGCGAAGGGGTCTCCTTCACTCGGACCAGGCTTTGTTTAATGGTGGTGGCGCCACTGATGAACTGGTTAGGACCTACAGCTATAACGCCGATGCTTTCTCGTCGGACTTTGCAGGTTCTATGATCAAGATGGGGAATATAATGCCTTTGACGGGAAAGAATGGGCAGATTCGCGTGAATTGCAGGAAGGTGAACTACTAAGAGTTTATATAGAAGCGCAAAAAAAGTTGTTTGAGCTTTTAGTTAATTTCTACTTTTTTCTTTTGTGATGAAATGATTTGTTTGGTTTTTACTAATTAGATTCTTTTTTCTTTTTTTTTTTATTGTTAAAAACATTGCTCGAGTTTGTGAAATAATTAGAGGAGTTCAATTCTTGTTCAAGAAGAAGCAGATTGAACTCATTCAAGAGACAGAGAGAGAGAGAGAGAGAGAGAGAGATCCATGTTTTTGTAATTGTGTGTAAGAATATTTTAAATTTGAAGAGTAAATTTCATCTAAATCCCTTTTAGGCCTATGTTTGGCATTGCTTCCTAAAAGGAGAAGCGATTCCTTCAATTTGATTATTATGAAGCGCCTTGTAAAAATTGTTTCCGATGAAAAGATAGCACATGGTAAATGAGTATTTAAGAAGTGTTCTTAAGTCGGGGACAACATCATTCTTCACTGCTTTAGTGAAGGAAATGCAGCTTCCGACAGTCTTGCCAACTTCAGAACCAGTAATCACTCGGGTTTCTGGAAACTGAAACCTCCAACTTTTCTTTTCGATGTACTGAAAGAGGACTTTATTGATCGAGCAACTGCTTGGCTTGTACCTCTCTAACTATCAATCTATTTAAATCTTCCTACAAAAAATATAAAAAAAAAGGGGCCAAAATGGATATTATAAAATGATATGAAGATAAAATAATTTCAATAAAAATGTCATTTAAATGACTAAACTGATTTCTGCAAACGTAATTTGGAGGAGCAAAGAGTTGACTGCTTCAATAGAATCACCGTTTCAATGAAGTGCTTCATTTAGAATTGGTTCTCAAACGTGTTTACCAAATACTTAATGTGTATGGTTAAGGCACATCTATGCTTAGGAATCACCTCCAAGGCCCAAGGAGGCAATGCCATATACACCTTTAGTCTCTTGGTTGGGTACTAGATTTTGTTAAAGGCTCCATATAAGGATGTAGTACTCGTGGGTTCGGCACGCTATGCGCATGCCTGGGCACGACATGGTACTGATGACCCCATTTTCTGTAAATTCAAACTGGGCCAATGTCTGCTCACTACGTGGCATGGCCTGCGATTCGTGCAAGTCCAACCTTCTCCAGGACGCAAGTCTCCCTCCTCATGAGAAATCACTTGAGCTCCAGGTTGCAGAATCAAAGGAGCACTTCACTCGGGGCAGGGAACCTTTCATTCCCCGGGGATGGTGTTTCACTACCACTATATAAGGTAAGCCCCTTTCAAAGACCGAGATACGGCTAACCCCCTTACCGGATCAAATTGACCCCCTTTAAAGGGTCTAGACAAGGTAAGCCCCCTTCAAAGGCTGAGGTAGGGCTAACCCCCCTACCGAATCAGACTAACCCCCTTTAAAGGGTCCGGATAAGATAAGCCCCCTTTATAGGGCTAACCGCCCCAAGAATGCTCACCCAAAGAAGGCAAGTGTCCCGAGATTGGATGGACCATGTTCGAGCCTCAGGATACTGAGTGGGTGACCTCACAAGTCACCACCCTTTCCTTCTAAGAACGGGTGCGTAGCTCCTTCCCATCAAGAGGAAGGACTGCTTCTGGTAGTCTACCAAGGTAAAATGCCTAAGTGTTGCAGAATCACTGCCCTACTTCAGAGTACAGGTTAGAAATCGATGCTCGGGCCAGAACCAATCTGAGGTTACCGGTCATCATAAGGACGTGATCCAAAGGGATCGCGCCGAGCCTCGTTGACCTGACATTTTGGGATATTCAATGGACACATTTGGTAAATCCTTCTGAAACCCGTCATGGGGAATCACGCTCTGGCAGACCTTAGAACTTTAGCGTGATTCCCATTTGGGATCCGCGTCCCATACCATTTTTGGGAGATCACACCCCTGCAAATCAAGTGTTTGTACAGAACCCGAACTCAAGGATGATGTCCTTAACCTTTCTTCATGGGTAATCGTCCTATGACTGGGTTAACACTTATGCGTGATCAGAACTCGGGGTTCCCGCCTCACAGCTCCTAAGGATTGCATGTTTTAGTCCAAGAAACGGGGGGGGGGGGGAATCAAGAAACCCTTTTAGAAATGGAGGCCCAGAGAGTTAGTCCCGTTGACCCATGTAGGCGGCTCAGATCCACATAGACGGTGTCTGGGGACCGGCTAAGTTGCAGAATGAGCATACCCACCTCTCAAGAGGTGACAAGTGTCTTTGGCAGCGTCTCGGATGTGCGACACTTGTCACTCGGATGTAGGGCTTTGACCCAACACCAGGGCTATAAAAGCCTTTACCCCTCAGGAGTAACGACAACTTTCGGACGGGGGGAAAAGTTACTTCAAAGTGAGGGAACCTGTAAATCTCTCCCTGAGGTAGCCATTAAAGCTCTCTGCAACTTAATCTCTCTGAAGTATTCCTAAGGTCCTTTCTCCAACCCCGGTCTCCATCTTTCTTTTGGCACTCTCCTAATCCCGTAAGGGAAACCTCACCCTGGAACAACCATTATGTGGTTTCGGACGGTATGAGACAGGTAAATGAACCGTTTCAACCCAATTTGGTAAGCCTTTCAGGTGCCGACACCTATCCTTTTCTGCTGCGTTAATTAACCTTGTTTGATTACCATTTTAGGGATCAACATTTTGGCAACTCCACTGGGGAACCTGTTCTGTTTCCTCATTACCCTTGTATTTTTAATCTTGTATCTGAGTGCTTTCAGTTTTAGTTATCATTACTGACCGGAACAGCATCTATGAGGAAGTATGCAACTTTTTTCTCCCAAGGAGAGTCAGGCGTAGTCTTCTACCAGTGATCCAGAAGGCCGTCATCCGGGAATGGAGCCGGCTCCCGAAGTCCCAGCTCCACCCCGCGAGCTTCCTCTCTTGACTCCTTTACCTCCGAGGGTTCCGCATCCAGGCCACTCCTCCAGTATTTCCTGCCAATGTCTTTCCTTCAGCACACAACATCTCCATTTTCACTATTGTAAACACCCCAATTTGCGCCGATGTGCAAATTTATTCTGTTTTGCAGCTCCTGGACGGCTTGGCTTGAGAATCGGCAATTCCTGAATCACCTCTAATTCCCTTATTTTTGTGTGTAAAATTCTTCAAAAACTTTGAAAAATCATCAACATGCCCTTTTTACCCCCAATCCCCTAATTCTCCGTTTTATCAAAACTGATAATTTTTGAAAGTCAAAACAATTTTTAACTTCAGATTCGTTTTCTACACGTCACAAGCTTCGAAATGACTGTAAAATCATTAAAATTCGAGTTCGGAGGGTTGATGGGCATTTTGAGTTTTTTTGCCATGTGGCAATTTTGGGTGAGGTGACATGGTGAGGAATCTCGCCACGTGTGCACACAATATATTTAACTACCAAATAAATAGCCTAACTGATTTGATTCTCTTTTTCAAAGAAAACTCAAATATTTTTATTTATTTCAAAAAAAACCCTTTTAATTTTTTGTCTTATTCAATTTTCTGTTTTTAATGAAACCCCTCAAAAATAAATTTTGTTTTCAAAATCCTCCCATCCCTGACTATAAACGCCAGGGACGCACCAGATTAAACCCCCTGATTTTCTCTAAAAAAAGAAAACCTAAACTATTCATCTTCTTCTCAAAGGAGAAAAACCCAAAAAACCCTAATACCTTAAAAACCCTAGCCGTCGATCCTCATTGCCGGCGACGCCAACCGATGACGAAGAGGCAAACCGAGGGCTCTACCTCTCTTCCACTCTCCAGTTTCTCTTCTTCCAAAATGGAAGTGGAGGCAGCGGCGTACTCTGGAGGCAGCACCACCCGATGGCACGGCAAACTTCGATACTCCATTTTCGCTACCACGGCGTCGTATTCGGCTTCCAGCGTCATCCACCTCCGGAATCCAAACCTTCTATCCGGTAACTATTCTGCTTCTCCAATCATTCTATTTTTCGTCTTCTTCTTCTTCATCATCTTCTTCTCTCCATTCTCATCGGTAAAACCCAGCATCCAACTCCTTTCAAATTAGCGACCAAATCTCTTTGTTCCTTCCTCTTCTCTTTCTCTCTGTTCAGCCTCCATTATAGAACCGAACCCAAACCTCTTCCTCCATTGGAATCACCAAACCAGTTCTACTGCACCTCCACTTCTCTAATCTCTGCTCATCTCCCATATGAACTCAGCAACACTGTAGCAACTCCACCGTCTCTCCCTCTTTCCTCTTCGTCCTTTCTTCTTCCACCTTCTGCCTCCACCCTCTCTGCTCTCAGTCTCTCTTCCCTCACCTCACCGTCCAATCCCGTTCCATCTCTCTCGGCCTCCCTGTTCGCACCTGCAACTTCACCCCCAAACCAATCCATATCCATTAATACGTACAACCTCCACCTTCATTAACCCCCAGTTGAAACCCCATTTCCCTCTCTTCCCCTACAAATCCTTAACCTCAATCTACCGGAAACCACCCATCATCTCAACCCAGATACATCAACCAAAGGAGGAATGGGGGTTTGGTTGATGTATATGGGTTGAGACGATGGGTGGTTTCCGGTTGATCGAGGTTAAGGATTTGCAAAGGAAGAGAGGGAAATGGGGTTTCGACTGGGGTTTAATGGAGGTGGAGGTTGCTGGTTTTAATGGATATGGATTGGTTTGGGGGTGAAGTTGCAGGTGCGAATAGGGAGGCCAAGAGAGATGGAACAGGATTGGACGGTGAGGTGAGGGAAGAGAGACTGAGAGCAGAGAGGGTGGAGGCAAAAGGTGGAAGAAGAAAGGAAGAAGAGGAAAGAGGGAGAGACGGTGGAGTTGCTGCACTGTTGCTGAGTTCATATGGGAGATGAGCAGAGATTAGAGAAGTGGAGGTGCAGTAGAACTGGTTTGGTGATTCCAATGGAGGAAGAGGTTTGGGTTCGGTTCTGTTATGGAGGCTGAACGGAGAGGAAGGAACAGAGAGATTTGGTCGCTGATTTGAAAGGAGTTGGATGTTGAGTTTTACCGATGAGAATGGAGAGAAGAAGATGAAGAAGAAGAAAAATAGAATGATTGGAGAAGCAGAATAGTTACCGGTTAGAGGGTTTGGATTCCGGACGTGGATGATGCTGAAAGCCGAATACGACGCCGTGGTAGCGGAAATGGAGTACCGGAGTTTGCTATGCCATCGGGTGGTGCTGCCGCCAGAGTACGCCGCTGCCTCCACTGGCATTTTGGAAGAAGATAAAATGGAGAGTGGAAGAGAGGTAGAGCCCCCGGTCTGCCTCTTCGTCATCGGAAGGCGTCGACGACAATGAGGATCAATGGCTAGGGTTTTGAAGGTATTAGGGTTTTTTGGGTTTTCTCCTTGGAGAAGAAGATGAATAATTTAGGTTTTTTTTTCTAGAGAACATCAGAGGGGTTTAATCTGATGCGTCCCTGGCTTTTATAGCCAGGGATGGGAGGATTTTGAAAACAAAATTTATTTTTGAGGGGTTTTTATTAAAAACAGAAAATTGATTAAGGCAAAAAAACACAATGGGGTTTTTTTGAAATAAATAAAAATATTTGGGTTTTCTTTGAAAAAGAGAATCAAATCGGTTATGCTGTTTATTTGGTATTTAAAGATATTTTGCGCACACGTGGTGAGATTCCTCACCACTTCACCTCACTCAAAATTTTCATGTGGCAAAAAAACTCAAAATTACCAAAATGCCCATCAACCATCTGAATTCGGATTTTAACGATTTTACAGTCATTTTGAAGCTTGTGACATGTAGAAATTGAATTTGACGTTAAAAAATTGTTTTGACTTTAAAAAGTTATCAGTTTTGATCAAATAGAGAATTGGGGGTAAAAATGGCATTTTGATATTTTTTCGAGTTTTTGAAGAATTTTACACACAAAAATAAGGGAATTAGAGGTGATTCAGGAGTTGCCGATTCTCAAGCCAAGCCGTCCAAGAGCTGCAAAACAGAATAAATTTGCACATCAATGCAAATTGGGGTGTCTACAGCTGCCCCTCTTTGTCGGAGTCGCGAGCGACAAACGACAAAGAAAAGACAACCCCAATTTGCACAGTTCATAAACAAATTTCACTTAAATCGAACCAATCTTCACATATTGAACTTCCAAATGATCAAAGCGAAAAAAAAACTGATATGGCGGCTAGCTAAGCCTTATCCCAGACTATGAAAGGGGTTCTTTTCTAGGACTTTCTTGTTGCCTAGAGTTCAAGGGTATGTTGATGAAGAATATGATGTGAAAGTCTTTTCTAGGACTTACTCGTTGCCTAGGGTTCAAAAGTATGTTGATGGAGAATGTTTTGTGGAAGTTCAACATATGAAAAATTAATTCGAATTTGAGGAAAATTCGACTCACGAACTTAGAGATAGGTGAAAACCAAGACTTATTGAGTCAAGTCTAATCTTCATTTAGTTGCTTCAAAGGATTGGACAAATCCCAACCCCAATGATTGATGTCATAAAACTGTCTTGGATCAGTTCTATTTGTAAGACAAGATCTAAAAGAGACGTAATTGTTTTTTACTAGACTGATCATTACAATATAATATCTTGTCTTCTTGCTTCAATTATCTATTCAGTTTGATCAGCGCTTGCTCTTCTTTGAAGGTTGCTTCCTTGTTATCTTTGAGTGAACTGTGTTTAGGGACGAACAAGAAGCTTCCTTTTACGCGTACTCCATTGGAAATGTGATATGCTCTTCTGTGCTGCAGCAGGAGTTACACCTTTGGGCTTGTTCTCTTCTCCTCTCTTGTGAATTCTGGTTCTTCCTTGGATTTCACCGATGATAGGCTTTGCTCTTTTCTTGCTTGATGTTGCAATGTTTCCTCGTGAAGCCTTTGCTTTGAATGATTCAGTTTTTTCTCAAATTCTTTTCTTTTCTTGCACCCTGTGATATCTAAGATTAAAAAGAAAAACAAAATACAAATGCAAAGATAGAGATAGGGATTTTTTTATGCCTTTTTCATTTTTTTTCTTTTTATGAATATTTTTTATTTTTTATTTTTTGAAGACTTCAAATAATCTGAAGATTTGTAAATTGACACTTTTTTTTCTTTTGCAAATCCTAGATTTATCATCCTTGCCTTCAACAATTTCTTTATATTAAGATGATCAGAAGAGCCAGATTAAACCTCTTCAAATGAGTAGCAAAGATGTGATTAAACCACATTAGAGAGTTGTAACCAAAACCTTAAGAGTATGAATTTATCCCTAGTGATCATCAGAGCAATGCTATCTTGACAATTCTTGAGAGAAAAAAGAGATGTTCAGCTTGACCTGATCAAGACTGCCAGAATAATACCAGACCAAGCTGTTCAAAGATATCAGAGATGATGATAACAATTGCCCCAGTGTAGATAGAATGCTCACTTCATTGGATGATCTGTAGATACCGCTGTGCTCTGCTGAAAATAGCAAGATGATTCCAAACTGATGCTGGAGGTTATTTTCCTCAATTGATTTCAATTTTTTTCTCTCTTATTCTTATTCTTTTTTTTTGTTGCCATTTTTGCCTCTAGTGCCTTTTAAGGTTTTCACTAAAGCCGGCCTCCACATTCCTTTTGTGCAATGACCCTTTTGCGGGTTTTCATTGTGCATGTGGTTTCTTTTTCTCAATTATCAAGCTTTTAATTCCTTCATCACCAATCAAAATAGAGTTAAATTTCCTGACAATTAAATATTATATTGATCAAAAGAGGACTTCTCATATATGACGAAACGAAGGCTATGTTCGGTTTATGAAAGAAAGATAAAAAGCTCAAAGACAATTTTTTTTTTTATGGAATAGGTGAACTGGGATTGCACAGCTTTAGTACATTTCTCTTTTTTCTTCTTGAATTTTCTCAAATATGAAACTTATTGTCCCAAGTATCTTTCTTTTTTTTTTTCTCAGATGTGGAACTTTTTGCCCCAGTTTTGAGTGTTTCCCAATTTCCCTTCCAAAATTTTTGGACTATTTAATTTTTTATTTATTTTTTTCAATTTCCACCCTTCTTTTTTCCTTTTTTTTTTTCTATATTTTTTATTTTATTTTATTTTTGTTGAAACCCAACATCTATTGCCCCGATTTATGTATCTTCAAAAATTATTCCCAAGATCTCTATTTGATTCTGCTTCTTTGCCCTAGTGTGAGGCATCCCCTAATTTTACTTGTTTGCCCCAGTGTGGGGTATCCCTTGATTCTACCTCTTTGCCCTAGTGTGGGGTATCTCTCGATTCTACTTTTTTGCCCCAGTGTGGGGTGGCCAATTCCATTTTGGATCACTGAAAAGAAAATATAAGGCTCAATAGGATTAAACTAGGGATTTTATGATGTAAGGATTCACATAAAAATGGCTACTGATCATTTCAAGATACGATTTAATTTTAAGAAAAATAAAAAAAAAATTATTCTAATTTGATCGATTCAAAAGTATCCTCTCGATGCACCTGCGTTGAAAAGAACCTTCTTCACAGTATATGATCTATGATTTGCCTGAATTTTTGCGAAAATTTGCTTGATGTAACAATATCTTCTTCAGTCTTGAATCTCCTTTCAAAAAAGTTCAACGCTTTGCTTTCTTGTCATACGCTCCGACCATACACTCGTAAATTGTTTATAAAACATGGAAATCCATTGTTCTTCTTTGATTGGTCCCAATTAGATCTGGCTTGAACTATTTCATCTCTCAATACTCCAATGACGTCGTCAATCAGATTAAGTAGAATTGACAGTTGAATCTTCTTCAAATCGAATCTATTGATCTTGTAGACTTGAATCTCATGCTTGATCTTTTTACTGTTCAGATTCTCAACAATCTTTCTTTCTCAACTGACTTCACTTTTTAGGAAAAATTGACAATCTGTGAAAACAAGGTCTGTATCTATCCCCAGTAAGTCTTGACACTACCGAGCAAAACCATCTATACAATCATTCACTCTTTTGCCTTGAGAATAACAAGACTACAATTTTTACCTGTTTTGGGTCTTTCTCCGTCCCCAAGTTTATGGTCACATTCTGTTCAATGTTGGGCTACACACCCTTTTCTTCATTTTTAAAAGTTTCATTTGGCTATTAAAATCAAACTAATATAAAGACGAATTCAGAAGACTTTTTAATAATAAATCTTATTCAATGCTTTTTTTTTAATTATTGATTTTTATTTTGGTTTTTGATTGATTATTATTTTATTTTATTTTAATTTTTTTTACTTTTTGTTTTTGAAGCTTCTTAAATTACTTTTCCCAAGGTCGAAGGTTCATTGAAATGCTGAACCTTGAGAAAAGTGGATACAATCAATGATCCTCCAAACTGTGGTGAAATGATATGATCTCTTCTCAGTTGTATAAAAAGTTATTGTACCTTGAAACCTGCAGCTACAAAAACTTTAGAGTATCTTAGAAACAATGATGGTGATGATGCATGATGACGTGAATGCAATGATGTATGAATGCTGAAAATGATGCAAGATGATGCAGTTGGATACGGATGCGATGATGGATGCAATTAATAAAACCTACTTTTGGGCGGTGTACAACGAACTCTTCCAAAAGAGGCGAAAGAAAGAAAGATCAAACTTCTAGGCGGCTTACATCGAGCTCTCCTAGAAGAGGGACCAAAACCTACTTTTGAGCGGCTTACAACGAATTCTCCTAGAAGAGGGACAAAGACCTACTTTTGGGCGGCTTATAGTGAACTCTCCCAAAATAGGAAAAAGAAAGGAAATGAAGGTCCAACTCCTAGGCGGTTTACAGCGAATTCTCCTAGAAGAAGGACAAAAACCTACTTTTGGGTGGCTTACAACGAATTCTCCCAAAAGAGGCAAAAAAAATCTCTTTGAATGACGTAATGATGTTATGTAAGTTTATGAAATTATGTCATGTGAGATAATTAGGTGAGATAATTTGTGCATGAGATGATGTGATATGAGTGTGAATGCGTGAAATGATATGATGCAAGTTAGTGAACGGTCCTCCCAGATATAGCAAAGGAAAATGCACTCAAATGTAGTGTTATAAAATGATGAGGATGATACAAATGAGCAAATGACCCTTTCGGATATACCACTCGAGAACGTACTCAATGCAAGTGATGTGATGATGACAATGCACAAGTGAGCAAATGCCTTTCCCGGATATACCATTGGAGAACCTTCTCAAGTGTTGTGCAATGATGATGACGATTTCTTCAGAGTGAGATGAAATGTATGCCCCTATTTTTTTTTCTCTCTTTCCGTTTTTTTTAGAAATGCATGTATCTATTCAAGTGACATGAGATGATTATGAAGATACTCCAAATTTTTTCTTTCTTTTTTAATTTTTAAAATTTTTGTAACACTTTTTTTTTTTTGAATTTTTTGTTCTTTTTTTTTGAATTTTTTTCTTTTGTTATAAGATTTAAGAAAAGAAACATAATATTTTATTATTATTTTGGATGATCTTTTCCACTTTTTTCTGTTTGAAATGATTAATTTTTATTGATGATGCTCTTTTTTTTATTTGAAATTTGAAAATGATTTATTGATTTTTTTTTGAACTGATTAATTTTCATTACACATTTGTTTTGTTTTGATTCTCTTCTTTTTTTATTTTTTATTTTTTGCTTCTTTTTTATTTTTTATTTTATTTTATTCTTTAGATTTTTGAATTTTTTGTGTTTTTGTTTTTGTTTTTTTTTTATTGATTTTTTTTTTATGGATGTATGTATGCTTTAGTATGATTCATGTGATGAATATGATCATAATGCTAAGTGGATGTCGTAAATGGATATACCCATGTGGGTATTACCCTAGACTGTGGATGTCGTAGATGGATATACCCATGTGGGTATTACCCTAGACTTGACATGGACTAGACTTCTTCTTGGATCTTTTGAGTCCATGGGCTTGATTGGCCCCTGAAATGAATCCTTTCAAGACAAATGCCAGCACCCATCCAAATGCATATGGGTCTGACCCATGGATATGGACTCAATGCATGGTGTGGATCCTGAGTCATGGACCCTGCATCACTTGGTGAGCTTTCCTAATGGGCCCAAATGATGGACCCAAACTAGGGATAACTTAGAGATGGGCTTGGGCCATGGGCCTAGCCAAGGTTGACTCAAAGATGCATGAAGATTCTTGGGCCATGGACCCATAGATCACTAGGTAGGCTTTCCTAATAGGCCCAAATGATGGACCTAAACTAGGGATAACTCAAGTGGGCTTGGACCATGGGCCTAACCAAAAATGGACTCAAAATGCATGATAAACCGGCTTGAAGTGTCCTAGCCATTCATGCATCTAAAAATCTGGTTCAATAGGTGGTCCAAAGGTTCCCTAGCCTCCTCCCATTAGGAGGATTGGCGACTAGGGTGGGTGAGATCCCTTCTGCTTTCAACGGTATCGACCGAAGTGCGCTCAAGTATTATACACCCAGGTTTATTTTCTCATAGGTGGGGGTGGTTTATGCAGATTGGGCTATGAGTGCAAGTATGTGGTCCAAGCCAATTAGTGAATGAAATCAAACCACATATTTTAATATAATTAAACCAGACCAATCAATTTAAACCAGTTTATCACAAAGAATTGAATCATATGAACCACATTATCAAAATTCAAATTGAACTAGAATAAACCAACTCAATTGAACCACACAAATGCATTAAACCATCATTCTTTTTGTTTTTCATTTTTTTTTGTTTTTTGTATGAATTGACACATTAAACACAACACACGTGTTCTAATACTTCGGTTTTCTAAGACCTAAACCGGGTTCTAAATGAGGTTCATGGTTATGCATCTGAAGGATAAGGGAACCCAAAATCGGTTGAACCGACCTCTAGACATGGATTTCTCCACATGCTTCTTTAGTCGTTTGGTTCGGGGCAGAGTGTTAGGCGCCGACACTAGGGACAATGATTGCCTAGCCGTAGGCCTACTAGACTCGTGGAGTGTAAGGTTTGTCACCGGGGACAATGGTCGCCCGTTTGCAAGCTTACAAAGCTCCCTAAGATAGGTAACAATGGGTTTATGATTATGCAATATATTAGTGAGTTCAAACATGCAATACAATTAAACCAATTGATCAATTGAACCACATTTATCAAAGTAGATTGAACCAATGCATATAATGAACCATAATATCAAGTTATCCAATTCAACAGGAATAAATCAAACCAAATAGACATAAATCACATAAGGCATGATATTAAATTGAACCACAAAGCATGTCATCGAATTGAACCATCCAAGCATGTCATGTCAATTGAACCAACAAGCATGTTATATCAAATTGAACCAAAAAGCACATATCAAACCAAACTAAAAATTCAAAAAACAATATAGTCATAAATTGGCCAAATAAAATTGAATCTCAGTTCAAACACGCAAATCCTCAGCAGAGTCGCCAACTGTGATGTCCCTCGGGTCGGGTGGGCCCTAGGTTGATTGGGTTATTTTGGAGTCGCCAACATCTATCGAGTTTGGGTGTGGATGATCACCCGGGTTTTTATTGATTTTTTATGAA
The DNA here is from genome assembly GCA_031762675.1 of Pachysandra terminalis. NCBI lineage: Eukaryota > Viridiplantae > Streptophyta > Magnoliopsida > Buxales > Buxaceae > Pachysandra > Pachysandra terminalis. The sequence goes on along the minus strand of JAUPMG010274919.1, from coordinate 5,733 downwards.
ATAGACAAAAATGTGGATTTTAGAGTGGTCTAACCAGAAATTAAGATAATGGGGTTTATTTGAGAGATGGGAAGGTGTTAGGCACCCATCTATTCCCGGTTTAACTAGTTACCCGGTTCAAGATTATTTGGCCAATTAACAAAATCTAAAAATAAACTAAATAACTAAAATCTAAGAAAGTCCTAAAATTTATTTAAAATGGTAAAATACTAAAAATAATCCTAAAATTATAAAAAAAGATGAAATAAAACATTCCCTCAACATTTTGAAGGCCATCAGCGTCTCGGTGGACAGAATCATCCCCCAAGCAATCAGGATTTGCGGGTTTGACGCACGGAGTCAGTGCGCCCTGCGTCATGTGACCCTCGAGCTTCATATGGGATCGTGCAAGTATCTGACGCTCTTCCATGTTTTGGAGAGCAGTCCCACCTACCACGTCCTCCTTGGCTGCCCCTGGATCCACCGTTGCCATCTCGTCTCTTCCACATTTCATTAGTGTTGCAAGAGTTTCAGGAAGGGAAAGATGGTGCTACTGATCGCTGACTCGTGCCCGTTTCATAAGACCAAGGTTCATCTTGCGGATGCGGCCGAGTACGACGAGTTTGCCCCGACAGGTGAGTGCCAGGTGTCCCTACCTCGGGGAGTTCCACTGCCAACATGGCTTGATATACATGTCGACCCTGAGCTAACTCTGCTGGAACCCAGCCCATCATAGAGGAAGTTGAAGGAAGAGAAGAAGAAAGAAAGGAAGAAAGAGGAAGGAGAGAGGCCAAAGAGGCCTTCTGAGGTGACGATGGCCAATTCCACGTCTGGAGCCCGGTGCACGAGAGTCAAGGACGGGGATGGGAAGTACGTATACAAGCTATGGACCGAGACCGAGAAGCCGAAGCCGACTCCCCCAAAGATCGTTCTGAAAGGGGTGAAGATCTAGGAACCCTTCTTTGCCGTTGATGGAAGCTCGGACTACAGTGACGGCGAGGGCGAGCCCTTTCCGTCTGATGGTCTCGAAGTTAGCCATGACATGCAGGATGCACTTGAACACCTCAAGGATGGTGTTAAGCCAATTCTTGAGACCCTAGATGAGGTGAATCTCGGGAGTGATGAAGAAAGGCGATTGACCTTTGTAAATGCTAACTTGTCTCCTGAGGAGAAGTGTAACCTTGTAAGCCTTCTGAAAGAATATAAGGATGTCTTTGCTTGGTCGTACGATGAGATGTGTGGTCTGGATCCTCACTTAGTCACACATAGACTTCACTTATGTCCCGAGGTTAAACCGGTACCCCCCAACCCGAATGTTCAAACCCGAGATACAACTTTAGATAAAGAATGAGACAGAGAAACTCTGGAAAGCCGGTTTTATCAAACTCATTCAGCATCCGGTGTGGTTAGCAAACGTTGTCTCAGTCAAGAAGAAGAATGGGCAAATCCGATGTTGTGTGGATTTCCGCAATCTTAACAAAGCGAGCCCCAAGGACGAATTCCCTTTGCCAAACATGGACTTTCTGATAGATGCTACGACCGGGCATGCGATGTTCTCCTTCATGGACGACTTCAGTGGGTATAATCAGATTCGAATGAACAGTTCAGACGCCCCTCAAATCGAGTTTCGCACCCCACTAGGCAACCTCTACTACACGGCAATGCCTTTTGGGTTAAAGAACACTAGGGCCACCTACTAGCGGGCCATGACGACCATATTCCAAGATATGATTAACTCTGAGGTTGAAGATTATGTTGATGACATTGTTGTAAAGTCCAAGGAGCGGTATGACCATCTCGAGGTTCTAGCAAAAATTTTCCAAAAATGCAGACTCTACAACCTCAAGATGAACCTGGCCAAGTGTGCTTTCGAGGTTACTGTTGGGAAGTTTCTAGGGTTCGTCGTACACCGGCATGGCATTGATCTTGATTCCTCCAAAACAAAGGCGATCCTCAAGTTATGCCCACCCCGGACACTGAAACAACTGAAATCTTTTCTGGGGAAAGTTTCTTACATCCGGAGGTTCATCGCCGGCTTGTCCACCTACATCTCCCCGTTCATGCCCTTGTTGCACAAAGGGACTCCTTTCATATGGTCTCAGGAATGCCAACAGACGTTTGAAAATATCAAAGATGTCTTAAAGCATCCGCACACGATGGTCTCGCCTTTATCCAGGAGGCCCCTGCAGATTTACCTTGCCACCTTAGAAAATGCTATTGAAGGGTTACTCGCTCAAGGGGATGCACAAGGCACCGAGAAGCCCATGTACTATGTTAGCAGGCTCCTCCGGGAAGCTGAGTTGAAGTATTCTCAAGTAGACAAGTTCTGTTTGGTCCTGGCTCACATGACCCGGAAGTTGCAGTACTATTTGCTATCATGTCCGACCTATCTAAGCACCAAGGCAAACCCTATTAAGTATCTGCTCTCCCAGCCGGTGATTACTGGGAGATATACCAAGTGGCTCCTGCAATTGTCTGAGTTTGATATTCTCTACGAGCACCCTCGCACCATCCGCGGGCAAGCTGTGGCCGACCTACTCCCGGCTTTTTCCAAATTTGAAGAGGAAGAGCTGCCAGAGTTCGAGATTGATGTTGTTGAACAACGGGAGTGACAGATGAAGTTTGAGGGGTCGGTTAACACTGATGCCTGTGGCGCCGATATCGAGTTCATTGCCAATAACAGATATCACTTGTATTTCTCCTTCAAGCTAGACTTCCTGTGCACCAATAATAGAGCCGAGTATGAAGCCCTGCTGATTGGCCTGATCCTGGCAAGGCAGTTACAAATAAACAAACTAAGGATCCTTAGGGACTTGAAGGTTATTATATCATAGGTCAATGAAGATTTCGCTGTCAAGGAATCAGAGTTAGTGCCATACCGAACTGCCATTCATGCCATGATGAAAAAGTTCTCAGAATGCTCACTGCTCCATATCCCGAGATTGAAGAATCATCAATCTGACCTCATAGTCAATCTCAAGAGCAGAATCATCTTGGATGGAAACTCGCAGCGGATTGACGTTATCAAAAAGGTTCTCCCAGCGACTCTCGACCCCATCATTGAGAAGGAGGACATCCTCCCCATAGATTCGAGGCACCCAACCTTGTACAAGCTCTGATACCTAGTTTCACCAAGCGGAGTTCTCGTGCACAAGTTGGCTGATTTTGTGGAAATTGATGAAGCCTTATACTTTCGAGCCTCGAGTGGTGTCACCAAGTGGAGTTCCAGTGCGCAAGTTGGCTGATTTTGTGGAAATTGATGACGCTTTATACTTTCGAGCCTCGAGCAGCGTCTTACTAAGGTGTGCTTGCAATGAAGAATCCCGGTAAATCCTACTTCATAAAAAGACCTATGAGGTCTTAGACTCCATCCCACTCAGTATAAGGTTGCAAAGGCTCGGTATTTATTGGCCAACCATGGCATATGACGTGGCCAAGATGTAGAGAGATTGTGAAGGTTGCCCTATAGACACTCGTGAAGGGGAATGGAGGTAGCCTTTCATTCTCTTCTTACGAGATGGGGTTTTGCCATCCAACGCGGTAGAGACGCACCGAATTCGCAGAAGGGTGATGCGGTTCCAAATGCATGGTGACAACCTGTTCTGAGTTGGTGACCACAAGGAGGGTGAGAGAGACCAGTAGCTTTTGATTTAGAAACTTGGGTTTGACCCTATACCAATATGATTATTGAGACTTGGAAATGGACCATATACTTGCCTTACCAGTCTGTGTTGCAATTCCCGTAACAGCAGAGCTCTTACCAATTATCAGTTCCTGCTCCTTGGCCATCTATAGTTAAATTACAATGTCTAAGTTCTTCTTAAGAAATCTACTTAACATGTTATAATAATTACCTAACATGTTATAATGATTACCTATGATTATGCGTACATAACTCAGAAATAAAATGTAGTGTTATATTATGCTATATTACTCCAATTGATCTCATCCTAATTTCCTACATTCATTTTCCTTTACACTCCCATGCTTCCCTTTACCTATTTTCAATAATTCAAGATCTATTTTAAAGAGTTAATAATTTATCACATTTTCTCTGTTTACATGATTTCATTTATTATTCCTCAATCACCCAACAAATCATCGCCAGAGTTAATGTCTTTGTCCCGTTGTTCAAGTAACATATAAATCCTATTCTATCATGCTGATTTTATACCATAAATCACATAGTCATTATTATATATTATTTTCATTCTAAATATCATACATCTTATAAATTCAATCAGTTCAACATATCATAATGGTAGGATTTCCGGTGATAATACTCTTCGGAAACTATCTGTGTGCCCATACACACAGATAATCTTTAGGATATCTTCACAGGAATTCTTTCCACCTCACATTCACAACTAGTCATAACACTCACATATTATATCATTCTTGCATACTCATTCACACTCATAAACATTATGTTCAATCTAAGACATTCACATACCATCATTCCTTTGTTCCATCATGTCATTATATGATCCATATCTAAGTCTTAATCACCATGTTTGGTGTAAGTTCACAACCCCAAATCTCTAGGTCAAAATCTAAGGCTTCGATAAAAAATAATAAATCTGGAATTTCATCGGTATACTCATCGATACATCGAAAGGTACCGAAAAAATGTGTATGGTTTCAGTCTATATCAACACTAATCAAATTCTATTTAATAGCTCAATCAACATCATCACCAAATATGAATACAATCAGGAAATCATCCTTATTAACATTCTAGTTCTGATTCAAGCACCTATTCTCATGCTCCATAAAACACTCTAATCCAGTAAGGTTTACCAGTTCGAACATGTACCATCTTGTAGGGTTTAAAGGATAAGCTACACACAGTCTTGGGAATTGCAACACAGACTGGTAAGGCAAGTATATGGTCCATTTCCAAGTCTCAATAATCATATTGGTGTAGGGTCAAACCCAAGTTTCTAAATCAAAAGCTACTGGTCTCTCTCACCCCCTTGTGGTCACTAACCCTCGTTCTAAAGTTCAAAGACACATGTATCTGCAGCTACATTAATCTAATCACCATCGAAAGAATGTTAGAATCACACCTCCACCTTCACAATAACTAGAGCTCATATCCTAGGCTAGCATAAGGTCCAAGAAATACATTAAATTATCCAATCTGTCTCCACCTCTAGATCACCTACTCTCACCACACAAGTATAGCATACTCGGTGTAGGGTAGCAATTCCGCCTACTGGATCAACATTACTCTAAACTACTCAGTTGTAACCCAAATTTTAATATGCATTTATAGTCAATCATTAAATTGTACTCCTCAAGTTATTCCCATACATATGTATATACATCTCACATACAGCAATAAATCTAATCCAACTCCTCCAACCTTTATGCTCACCAGTATACATACTTATATCCCATGTAAATCACTAAATCATGTTATTAATCAACAAGCATTCCTAACTCAGATTTCTACGTTTCCTTCACCTAACTTCAGATTTCTATGTGTCACCTGATTCTATAATTCTCAGTATCTTACTCTGTTTTCAAACCTTTAGCTCTGATACCAATCTTTCACCCCCCAAAACCCGTATCACGACTTCCTAGAAGTATTTGACATGAATTTTTGAGATGAGACCTTCGGGATTCATTTCTAAACCGCGGATTTCCGTATCATAACCAACTTCTCATAGGCTTGAAACAAAATAAGCAGATTTATTGATATAAATATGCGGAAGCAAATATTACAACTCATTAACAATAAGTACTTAG
>JAUPMG010274899.1:0-16979 GCA_031762675.1 Pachysandra terminalis | reverse complement strand
AGTCACCCCCCCCCCCCCCCCCCAAATTCTGTAAAGTTAGCAGTCCAAGAAAATAGTAAAGAAACAATGCTACCAATAATCTTGTGAGTTTCCTTTTCCTGTCATATGAAAATTTTCTGATTTCTTTCGCTCCAAATCGACCACGTAATGTCTGCCAGACACAATATGCTGCTCCTACTACCCTTCATCTTTTTTTCGAACCCCAACTATTCAGTTGTGCCTTGAGATGATCTTGCATAACCCACTCTAATCTGAATCTTTGGAAGAAGAAAAACCAAATCTTCCAAGTCTCCTCACAGTGAAGAAGCAAATGGGAGACCGTCTCCTCCGCCTTTTTACATAAACTACATCTCGAAGCCAACGACCACCCTCTCCTTTTTAGGTTATCGCACGCAAGAATTCTGTCTAGCGATGCTGTCCACAGAAAGAAAGAAACCTTAGAAGGAATCCTCGCAAACCAAATACTCCTCCAAGCATCTTTCCCGTCACCCACTCAATCCATAGCGTTATACATAGACTTAACCGAGAAGCCATCTACTTCTCCCCCCTTCCAGTTTCTAACATCATCTCCATCAAAAACTTTAATATCTTGAATTTTATGCATCAGCGAAGTTACCTCTTCAACTTCCCAATCAAAAATGTTCCTTCTAAGTTTGAGGTCCCAAGTCCATCTCCAACAAAATGCTCCCTAACCGAACTATCTAGGTTAGAGGAAATAACCGCAACCCCCTGGAACGAACAAAGTTTCTTTGCCACACCAAATATCTTTCCAGAATTTAACCCTATCATCTTCCCCACTCTAAATCTCACTCTTTTGTTAAAAACCTCCATTGCTGAACAAATAGCCTTCCAAACTCCCACTCCATAATAATCTCTACATTTCTTAGTTTTCCATCCCCCTCCCTCTACCCCATATCTAGTACCTACCACTTCTCTCCATAAATCCTCCGTCTCTTTTCCGAATCTCCATAATCACTTCGCCAAAAGAGCCATATTAAATTGTGTTAGGTTTCTCAACCCCAATGCATTGCCTTTCTTTGTTCCAAAAAATATACTGCACTTCTTCATTACCAGCCCACAAGAAGTCCCTCTGTAACTTCTCAAGTCTCCTAGCCACCATGGTTGGAATCTTAAGAATTGACATGTACGTTGGTAAGTTCACCAAAGAATTCGTAATAAGGACTAGTCTGCCCCCTTTAGACAGAAATCTGGATTTCCACAGTGCAAACATCCTTTCCGATCTTTCAATTACCTTGTTCCACACACTACTTGACTTATAGGGAACCCCCAATGGAAGGCCCAAATAATCCGAAGGTAAATGGCCAATTTTGCTCCCCAACCACTTTACTAATAGATTCAAATTACCGGTATCCCCGACCCTACTCAACTCTGATTTAGCCAAATTAATATGGAGCCCCGACACCGCTTCAAATAAATAAAAAATGCTTCTCAACGCCTTCAGATTAGATTGTCTGTCTCTACAAAGAATCAACGTATCATCCGCAAATTGGAGATGCTAGATACTAGAAGCCTCCTTCGTCACCTTCAATCAAACCCAATTCTTCCGTTCTACTAATCATTTTACCCAAGCATTCAATCACCATTCAAAAGAGAAAAGGGGTAACGGATCACCTTGTCTAAGACCTTTGAAAGTCTTGAAAAAGCCCACTGCTGTCCCATTCACCAAAACCAACATCGATGTAGAAGAAATACAATTTTTTATCCATCGAATCCACTTAACCCCAAAACCCATCCTCTTCATAACATAAAGTAAGAACTCCTAATTCACGTTATCGTACGCCTTCTCCAATTCTAGTGCTGTCCCATTCACCAAAACCGACATCGATGTAGAAGAAATACAATTTTTTATCCATCGAATCCACTTAACCCCAAAACCCATCCTCTTCATAACATAAAGTAAGAACTCCCAATTCACGTTATCGCACGCCTTCTCCAATTCTACTTTACAAATCAAAGCACTCTTCTTGTCTTTCAAAATAGAATCAATGCATTCGTTGGCAATCAATACACCATTTAAGATTTGTCTCCCTCCCACAAAGGCACTTTGTGTTTTGGAAATCACTCTCACCACAATCTTCTCCAGTTTATTCGCAAGAACCTAAGCAATAATCTTGTATAAACTCCCCACCAAACTGATAGGACGGAAGTCTTTAATATTCGAAGCTCCTTCTCTTTTGGGGTTAAGCACAAGGAAAGTCGCATTAGCACTTCTTTCAAAATAGCCTTTCTCAAACAACTCTTTGAAAGCAAACAAGATATCCTCCTTCACCACCTCCCAACAGGTTTTATAAAAGGCCAAGGTGAATCCGTTGGGACTGGGCGCTTTATCTCTGTTCAATTCCTTTATAGCACCTAAAATCTCACTTTTGGAAAACTTCAATTCTAAATCCTCCGCTTCTTGAGAGCGAACTCCTTACCATCTAAAGAGGGTCTAATGAAACGATCTTTCTTAAACAGTTCTTTATAATAGTCTTCAATCGCTTCCTTAATCTTCCCCTCCTCTTCTACAGCAACCCCTCACTTCAATTCTTCTTATGGTGTTCATCCTATTTCTTGCATTGGCCATCTTGTGAAAAAACTTGGTGTTTTTATCTCCTTCCTTGAGCCAAATAGCCCTAGATTTTTGTCTCCAGCAGATTTCCTCCATCTTAGCGACCTTGGTAAGATCCTTTTTAAGTTGCTACCTCTCCCTTCTTTCCTCTCTTCACATTACCCCTTTGTCTTCCTCACCATCCAAATTCTGAATTTTATCCAACAAAATCCCCACCCTATTGTCCACTCTTCCCAGTTTTTCTTTTTTCCACTTCTTAAGCTCCCCTTTTAACAATTTGAGTTTTCTGCAAAATACAAAACTCGCAGAGCCACTAACCACAATGCTTTTCCACCACTTACCCGCCATAGAAACAAAATTATCTTCTGCCAACCACATATTTTCAAAACGGAAAGGGCACTTTTTATCCAATTTATGCTCACAGATCAGCATGATAGGCGTGTGGTCAGAAGTTGCTTTAGGTAAAGAAATCGCTTGCACATTAGCAAAGGCTTCTTCCCATTTGAGAGACATGATGAACCTGTCCAACTTTGAACTGATCTGATTATCCTCGTTATTAGACCAATTATATTCCGCTCCAATCAGCAGCACTTCAATCAGATTATTCTGCTCTATAAAATCTGTGAAACTCTGCATATAAGAACTTAAACTATTACACCATGTTCTCTCTGCACAAAATCTAATAATATTAAAATCCCCATCAACACTCCAAGGGATATTCCACCCCCTCCTATGATTTTCTAATTCTGTCCACAAAGCCTGGAGCAATCTGTGGTCGTTAGGTCCATAAACTGATGACACCAATCTTTGTTGTCCTCCGTTATCCCCCTTCTCAAGCAAGACCACCGAAACAGTAAATTCCCCCACTTCAGAGTGTACCAGATCAAATAACTCGTCTTTCCATGCCAACAAAACTCCACCAGATGAACCTACTGCAGATTTTTGAACCAAACCTACATTCCTACACCCCCATAACTGGGCAAGCATCTCCTTATCCACCCCCTCTAATTTTGTTTCTTGAAACATAATTATGTCAGGATTCCACTCTTTCAAAGCCATCTTAATATTCTTCCTTTTATCCCTATTCCTCACACCCCTAACATTCCAAGAAAGAATTTGTCTTCATCGAAACTCCAATAAACCCCCTTGGACTTCCACTTTGTCCATTCTTCTTCCTAATTTCTTCTTCCCGGAACTAGCCGTTTCTTTTACTCCCTAACTCAGCTTCTTCAACTCTTTCCTTAATCTTTTATTCCTCACACACTCCTCCAAATTCTTTTTTTCTATAGCAATGAACAGGTCCATAGCTTCTTCCTGAAAGCCTTCCCAAGAAACTCTTAACAAACCCTCCAAACCTCATTAATTTATTTAACATCCATTCTGATATTCCTGCCTCATCCAGGTTATCGGTGTCTGTAAAAAATTCATCTAAGAAGGCATCAATCTCTCCCTCTACATCTAATCTGAAGGAATCATCAGAGCAGCTAGCCAAAGGTAAAGGGGCAAGGATATGATTATCCTCAGCTCTTTCTGACCAAACAGCAACCCTTCCTTGCGAAACCTCCTCCTCTGTCTTATCTATCAAGCCTGCTTCCACTTCTTTCTTATCGTCTCCTTCTTCTAACATAATAATCTCCCCACACCTGTTTGATAGATCCCCCAAGTCCGATTGACACAAAAACTCCAGCAAACTGTGAAAACATGGCCCTGACTTGGCCTTCCGTACAAGCATGGCCCTTACAAACTCTTGGAAATGTTCATTCCTTACTTTACCTTAGTTTCCCCACACATCCTTTTCAACATCCTCATTTCAACAACACTTATCCTATGCATATGTTTCTTCTTTATTTTACCCAACATTCTGATCTAGTGGGCCTAATGGCTGTCCCATATCTTTTCAGCTTGAGTGGAACATGTCGATGACATAACACTTCAGAAGCACCTCTCCATTTAAGCCATCCAGCTCTAATTCTATGTGCAGCATCCTTATAAATTAGCCCCTCTTTATAAAAAATTGATCTAAGATAGCGAAATTGACTGTTTTTATGGATCTGTGAATTCTTATTAATTATTAATATTAGAAATTGATAACAGTAACATTTTTTATTTTTTATTCAGCAAAATTTTTATGACTTAAAGACTGATGAATGTATTTTCTGAATAGTAATAAAAACAAGTTGTAGATTGGATAAAACCATGAGACATATATTAATCAAGGTTAATGGTGGAAAGATAGTTGAAGGAAAAGATTATTCCTATTTGTTTTTGGTATTTCCATCGTACACTTTCAACAAATAACCATAGAATTGTGTGTAAGTGTGCCATCACTTTTATTATAGAGTTATTAAGAGAACATGAAATAATGTTGCCCACCTCTTTTCTTCAAAGCCCCATATCAATATTTTGTGTAGTATTTTGATTCAATTGTTGCATACCTGCAAAAGTAATTTTTTCCTACATAATTAACATTTCTGTCAAATTCTACAGATATGTTATGGCTCTCTGGATAAGATCCGAGCTTTTGATTAAACCATGTAAATTTCAATTGCAGAGTGTTGTTTCTGTTGCCACTGGAACCAACAAATTACTGTTGAACTTCGCTAAAGTGTTGTTCTTTAGAATCATGCTTCCTTTTGATGGATCTCATCTTGGTAATCCCTCTTTCCCTTTTTTTTCTGTTCATATTTTCGGTTCAGTGGCTCTTATTTGTATGCTATTTATCACATTTACTAGCTGCAACAGAATTTGATGGTAATCATTTGTAAGATTAGGTCAGTTTTGGTGCAGAAAACTTTGTTTTTGGACCTGTACACTGATTGTCAAACTTTTTTTCATGCATGCCCTTTGATTGTAGAACTTCCTTTCTGGTCTATATGACAAGGTAATAGAATCTACCCTTCTTGTCCTTTTGATGCTCTGATGCAATTATACTTGTTACTAGTGGATTCCCTGTGTAATGCACAGGCTTATGATGAATAAATTGTAAGAGATTTTGGAATTGAGTTTTCTCTCTCGAACTTTATAATAAATTGACGGGTAAAATTAATAATGTGGTCAAGTCAAGTGAATCCAACTTAAGCTTTACATCATTACATGTATGCCCATCTCGTAACTTGTATTTTTTATTACAAGGAGAGAGGGAGGATCTGAATTTAATTTTAATGTTTACATAAAACTAAGCTTTGGAATTCAAAACTAATATTGCTTTCCTTAAAATTAAATCTTTTTTAATAAAGAATTGAAAAATTATAAATTGTTTGTAACAAAAAAGGGATTACTTAGTTTTAATTAAATAAAGTTAATATTGAACTGTTAATGTTTACTAAGAAAACATTGAAATCATAGACAACGACTAAAAGCAATATTAAAAGTCTAAAATTGGAATATAAAACAAAAACACTAAATATAAGGGACCAAAAAGAGAAAAATGAATAGATGAATATATATATATATATATATATATAGATAATCAAAGCTTAAATCATATAAATGAAAGAAAGCTAAATTACTTAATTTTATGTGAAAATTCGGTTGAACTATAACAAACAAAATTGAAAAATGTAGAATATGAAATTCATATAAGGTATTTTTAAGAAATGAAAGCAGACAGTAATTTATGATAAAAAGGGATATTATTTTGAACTATTATAATTGACTAAATATATGCTGTCCACAATCATTAAATGAAAAATAAACAAATAGAGTATTCTAAGTAGAAATTTAGTTTTAGAACCTCCTTTTATGCATGCCATTTGATTATTAAACTTCCTTTCTGGTCTATATGATGAGGTGGTAGAATCTTCCCTTCCTATTGATGCTTTGATGCAATTATACTTGTTATTAGAAATTACATTTGAGTTCTGGAAGTACTTACAGATGCACGAGTATTATATACATTCATTCTCATTTATGAGGGCCATGTAGATTTTTCCCCTGGATTTAGGCGTTTGTAGTATTGGCTGCTCATATATCAACAAATGGGGAACTTGCGGGGGTGTTCATAGTTTGCCATTTTGGCAAACAAAATGTTCTAGTTCCTCCCTTCCCTCCAAATTTAGGACTTGTTTGGCATTCATTTTGGATCACGAACTCATTCCAATAACCAGTTCCTAGAACTTATTTGCTAAACTAATTTTGAAAGTCTTTTGGCCATGTTTGGTTAGCATGTCCCTTTGCTAACCAAACGACGGTCCAGCCCATCCATGAAAATTCATTTCACAAACTGGAATGAGTCGCTACTTGGAATTTTTGCTAAAATGGCTTTTATGCTGCTGGCTTCAATGTGATGGCATTTTGGTTGGTTGTATGTGAAGAGGTTTCTGCCTTGACAGTACTTTATATTTTTGTGTGTATGTACACACATGTTTATGGGATTGGATATGCATTCTATTATTCATGAAGGTTGGTTTCTAATCGTCATGCAAAACCTTGTTTTTTTTAATTTCATTAATGTAGCTCGTCCGTCCCAGAGTGGGTGGTGGGTGTGAATAAGTTCCTGGGCATCTTCGTTGCTGCTAAGAAGCTTCAAAAGTTGTCCCACTATCTGATGTTGTAACTGTTTGATGAACAGACAGAAACTGTGGCGAATTTCTTCGACCAGGCTTTATTATCAATTGTATGTTTCTAACTGCCAACTACTTACATAAATTTGCAAATTCATTTTCAGTTCTTGCTTTCTTTGAGTGAACATTTTCGTAGAAATTGGTGCGCGTACAGGAGGTGAACACCCATGTGTTCCACCAATTCAGAATGCATAAAAGTTTCAGTTGAATGGTTCTCTTTTGGCTTTTCATGGGTAATCAGAAAAACAGTAAAAGGATGAAGCAGATGATTATGGATTGAAAATAGCTGTTCTGGTCTTTTTAACTGCGTATATAGTCTGGAAGTTGTCTTTTAATGGTGATCATGTGTTATTTGTTTCCGTTTCACGTATATTAAGCCATCCTTGTGGTTAGGCCCAATTTGTAGTAGATTGAACAAGGACATTTTTGCTTCATGTTACATACCCTACCCATTAAGTTAAAAGATTGTATTATTAATTATTATATTGCAAACAATTTTACAATGCAAGATTGTAAACCTGGAATATATAAATTTAAATAAAATGAGGAAGTCGCTTTTAGTTGCTTGTTGAGTTGTGAAAAAATTCAAAGATTTGAGATTCTCTTCATTATTTCTAGTTAGAAATAAACATTCTCTTTGTTTTTCAGTATTTAATTGACGTGGATATGAGAGCATGCTGGACACCATTTGGGTGTCCGGTCATATCTTTGCATATATATCTGTTAAGTATAACATTATTTACAAAAAGTACTCTTTACCACACTTCTTTTTATCGTATTCTATAAAGACATTAACATATAGAATCTATGATCTTTGTTTGCAAATCTTCTAATTCATTAAGAGATAAGAGTAGAATATTAGTTTCTTAAAATTACTTTGCACCCGTGAAACGTAGAATCTATGATCTTTGTTTATGATTTTTGTAATTTTGCAAGACGCTTTCCTCAACTAGATTTAAATAGTGAATCATTTGTTCCTGCATTTGAGAAGCGGATATTGATTTGGATTTATGGTTTTTCAGGTCATACATTGTGCCTGTCAAATAACAAGGGTTGGACGATGGATCCTGATGATAATTTTGGGGTAGATTTCGTCTGCCCCTCAAAGATCAATTACTTAATCATGTGCATTCAGTAGTGGTCGGTCTCAGTTGCAGATGAGTTCCTACACTTAACTGTAAATGAGTATTATTTTTCGTGCATTTATGGCACTGTTGGAATATCAGTTCTCTGTACGGATACATGCTTATTAAACGCATAGTATTGACATTAATAAATATTAAATTGGAACATCTGCAATTGATGCCTGATGTTTGTTTATGTGCTCTATTCAGATTCTTGGGGGCACTTGTTATTTTTGTTAGTAATTGCAACCATTATCTTGGATCTAAGCCCCTACTATCCTCGGCGTTAATCAGGCGCAAATTGTAAGATAATTTTTTAACCCAAGAAACAAGAGCCAGCGAAAACTAGTGATATTTGCTCGTATTTTTAACGGAAATGGCATATGTCAAGAAACATTTAAAGATTCTACTCATCCATCCATTTTTTGGGTGAATGGTATTGAAGGCTGGATCATAAGATGGTCATTTTTCAATATGTGATCATATTCTCGCTTGGTTGTAATTAATTATAGTCAATGCCTTCCCAACCTTTGAAGTTTGTGACACCCTTGTTCCCAATCTTTATATGCCTATATTTTTTTTATGGTAAAAGTTTTAAAAGTCTATACGTGGTATCAAAGGTAATGTTGATGGATTATCTTTATATGCCTATATTTTTTTTATAGTAAAAGTTTTAAAAGTCTATACGTGGTATCAAAGGTAATGTTGATGGATTAGTTCATGTCCATCACATGATGGATGATTTATCCTTGTGGTCTGAGCACTTTTTAATTTATAGTTGAGATTTTTGTTAGGTTGTGGTTGATATGATTTATCCTAGTGTCAGGCTCGTCCATATTTTGTTGTAAAATCCATGAAAATCTTGCTTTACCCTGTTTCGTCAATGTTGTAAAGCGGAGCAGGGATGGGTTGGTTATATGATGTCTTGAAGAAGGTGATTGGATCTATATGAAGCTTTTCATTGCGGACTTTTTTGTCAGTGTCTAGTTAATCCGTGAAGCAAATGTTCCACTAATGGGTGGGGAAGGCATGTATAGAGCAAGATTGAAGAACTAAATGCGTAATGGGGATTGTAAAGTTTCTTGATATGTCAAAATTGTGTAATAATTAAGATGAGATGATATTTGCAAATAGTGAATTCATTTTTTCATTCTTTTTCTTTCGTGCAGGAATTGTCCTCCCCTGTTTTAATGCATTGCCAATCGTAAACCTGATTAAAAGAAGAGAGGGCTGCTTCAAGAGATTAGCAGCAGCTGACATTAAGCTTTGCTGCCAGAAAGTTGAGATAAGGTATTATTGTTGAATTTATCCTTTGTGATTTTATCTTTTTTCCCTTACCACACAACTCCAATATTCTTACAGTGAAGTGTCGTGCCAACCGAACAATTGGCAAAAGGCATGTATCAAGATCTAAAAAAATTGACGGCATTTAGAAGGATATGACATGATACGGCCTCCCAAAACATAAATAAGAAACAAAAATATCTGTTAGGTTAAAACTTATTAATAAGGATTCTCCGTTCCCTCGTGTTGTGCAACAAAAAATGAAAGCAATATTGTGCATAACTTGGGATGAATTTTTACGTGTCCAAAGATCATGGGCATTGCAATCCACACATGCCTTGATGATTATTAAATTGTTTTATGTATTTCCGTTATACCTGACCACGAAACTCCAATCTGGATTAGTCTTACGTAGGATGGTAGCGTCTTGCAATTAAACTAATGTTTGCATATTATTTTAGTTAGGGGCAGTGAAAAGAGTCGTTCAATGTGTATTGGTGAGTTTTTTCTACTTAAAAAATCTTTTCTTTTCTCTTTTCTGACATATCCAAGAGAAGAATAATTTTTTTTTCCTTTTCCTAATTGATCTGCCTAGAAGAATTCATAAAAATCCATGGAATGGATGAGATCAAGAATTTATGGATTGTAAATATTCATGATCAAGCCATTAAGCAAAAAATGAACTATTTTGTTCATCCTTATTTTTGTGCTTTTAGAAAATCAGAATGACGATTTGGATTGAATTTTTTAATCTTGATATAATTTAGTTATGATTTTCCTACTATTAATAAATTGGTTTTACATTTTCTGTTAACCGACATGCTTAAGTTATTTATATTAACGTGTAATAGTAAATTCATGTCAACTACATATTTGTATGGGCTTTGATTTATGTTTAACATTGTTAACCACGATCTTGTATGGGCTTTGATTGAAATTTTTTAACAAATGTTTATGTTATTATTGCATGCTAATGAACTCTTTGTACTACCGACCTTAGCTCAAATGGAAGAGTAAGAGGATTGTTGTTATGCTAAATCCTTTTGGTTGCTGGTTCAAATCCAGTAGGTCGGTGTTTTCCTTTGCAATTTTATTGTAATTTTTTTTTTTGATTGCCCGAAGGCTTGCTCGGAAGGATTAACTAACACACCTACACGGCGAAGACGAGAATTGATCTCAAGACCTAGGGACAACCCCACTAGGCCATTGCCACTGAACTAAGTAGCACCTTCAACATTCATTTTTATTGTAATTGCTATTTGATATGTTTGTTAATATATTAAACTATTCTCCAACTGGAAGAGGATTTTTGGTGTTAAGTTAGAATGGCATGCCTACGTACATAGTACGATGTGTGGGGACGAATGAGCAATCAAACAAAAAGGATCATGTAAATAGTACATGGTGGTTTTGCGTGTGTAGTGCATTTCTATATATGTGGCTTTTTGTCCAACATATCTTTGTATGACCCTTGCTTCTTTCTTTTTAATTTTTTCAATTACTAGAATGTTTTTGTACATCTCTACCTCTATTTCTAATCATATATGATGTGTATATTTAACATTTAAATTCTTTTATTTTCATCGTTTTGAGCATTTGAATAATAAAAACTACAAATTGAGAATTTGATAAATTAATTTTTGAATAGAATAGTCATACTCTTTGTATCATCGTTATGCAAGTTTTGACATAACAACCCTTGCTTTACCAAAAGTAAATGGATGATTCTTAAAGTCCGCTATTGTTCAACAAACTGTCACCTTTACCTGCTCTATACTACAGAAATTTCACACTACATCTTTTAACTATACTACAGAAATTTCAAACTACATCTTTTAACATGCTAAAACTGCTGATGAGCTTTAGTTGAACATCCGTGACGTGTTTCGTGATCCGTGAATCAGATAGAAAAACCTAAAGGCCGCTTGGAATCTAACAGTAGTTTTGAATCATAAATGCTAAGCTTCATGACAATTTTAGTAGAAGTAGGATGTCAGGCTTAAGTTTTGGGAATTCTCTTATTACAAGAATTTTCTTTTGTTGTTAAAAATTAAAATAAGTAAACTATGTTTTCTATGTATATTTAGACATTTTAGTGAACTAGATTTTATTAAAACCTGGATTAAAAAAGAAGTTGATTCTACTACAATATAATCAAGTCCAGAACATGCTGTGGATAAAGAGCATTTCATCTGTTCTGAGGTAGCTGCACCATCAGCTATTCCAACAGCCGATGTCCGGCCACGTCTCCACTTTTGAAATTTCAAATTTACTTTTGAACAGACGTGGCGGACATCGGCTGTTGGAACAGCCAATGATGCAACTACCTCGGAAGGGACGAAATGCTCTCATGTCGATGTAGCCACATCATATTTAGCTGCAACAAAAAGAAATCATCAAGGGAAAAAAAAAGTAGAAGAAACCTTTTCTGGAACAATTACCAAGAAACGAACAAGTTGGCAAACTGTGGCAAAAGACATAGAGGCTTATGTATACAATAATAGTTCTTTGAAAAAAAAACTTATAGATCAGTCGAATACATGTGCTAGACCATAACACGGACATCAAATACATATATACTTGAAGCCTTATTAAATAAAAAACAAAAAATCAGGTTCGTGCAACAAAAGAAACCAATGGTAGAATGTTCTTATTTTGCTATATAATGTTTCAAGGTAAATTATTATATGTGGAATTTATTCACAGTTCATCAGTGTTACACAAATCCTTCTGTTCATCCAAATACCCAAATTGATATGGGTACAGCTTGGACATGGTGTCCCCTCGTTTAATAAGTTTAAAATGAAAGGAAAGCTTATCTAGATGTGTAAAAACTGTTATCGTGTATAGGTAGTACCATACTATAGTACTATGAAGCCTAAGTAAGTTTAAAATATATAGTATATATGAGGACTAGACACACAGCATCTGAGTCCATGTAACAAAGCACTTTAAGAAAAGCACATAACTTTTTGTTCTAGTGGAAGTGTCTAAAAACGCAACTATGCAAGCCGCTCCAATGCAAAGAAGGAATAAATGAATAATACATAGTGGCAGGTCTATATCAAGGAACAGTTAAAAACATCTTCACAATCATTAGAACATAAAGATCATTCAAACTTATACAATGATGTAAGAGTTAAAACTGTAAGCAGTCCCAACTTAAAATATGCACCCCTCCCTACACATGATTTACTGAATTGATGCTGAGAAAACTATAAAAATAATTGATATAAATACATGAATAAACAATATGTGAAGCAAGGGACATCCATTTAGTATAAAGAAGACTACAGATGATAGTCTGAAATAAGGTGCAACTGCAGTCGATTCATACCAAAAAGAAAGACCGAAACAACCTGACCTTGGGTAAGTTAGGGTTAGGTTTTTCCTAATTTTGACCCAACCAGATATATATATATGCCTGTGTGCATATTATCTTTCTATTAACCTAACCCAAAACAAACCTAAATAACCCAATCCCGTGGCACACCTTCAAAGGTACCCTTGGGAACTGAGTTGAGACTCACACCAGTTGAGGTGGAAATCCAAGCACATGTTCAAGACCTTAATCATAAGTATAAAATAGCAGCGGAATAGATTGAATAGTAATAAAACCAGAATTGATAATTATCATCTAAAACATCAAATTAATAATCATCAGCGGAAGCATTATAACCATATAGAAAGCATTAGAAAAATATTAATCCCAAATAAAATAATCAACGGTCTAGCCTCACATGAGGTGGCCTAAAAAGAGTGATAAAAATAACTAATTCATTGTTCATTATTCTCCATTTGTCGTATATGATGAATCTAAACTCTATTGATCTCTACGATCCAAGCATAGACGCATATTCTTCTTCATCGTTCAGTTCTAAGTGTGGTTAACATGAAAATAATGTTTCTTCAAAGCATGAGCTACACAGCCTAATAAGCACATAATATCTCACCATTTAAGTTAGGAGTAGGGTGTCGAAGTCACTTCTCAACAATCCGCATATATATATATATATATATATATATATATATAACAGATAAATCATGAATGTATGCAATGCAAGGTCTGTTGATTTAATATGCAATGAATGCCATCATCTATAACACACATGTGCTAGTACATACACAAATATGAAATGCATATGCATGTTGTTTGGCATTCGAGTAATGTATGTTCGCACAGATCACCATTAGTGCCCACGACGTCTCTTTCACCACTGGGACTTCGATAGGCTAAAGGACTTTCAAGCATTCTACGACGTATCACATTTTTAGTCTTTCCTCCATGCATGTAATATAATCCTTGAGAAATAGTTCTAGATGACTGTTTAAGGCCCTCGTGTAATTATGAATATTTCTCCATCAGGAATTTCTTAAATTAAGTCTCATGTTATATGTATTCTTGCATTCATAACTTGTTTCCACATTTAAACAAGATCTGGTTTAAGTTTCTATACACATTTACATGTACTAATTTGTTTCCACGTTGTTCGTGTGCAATATATGTTATGTCATTTTTGAGATTACATGGGTTTCCATGTTTTTTAACTCCACCAATGTTGTTGTGTATTGCTATATCTTTTGGGCATTGCTGGTCCCAAGCCCAGTTAAAGGAGGAGGGTTGCATCAGGTTGGCAGTCGCCATAAAACTTTTGTTAATCTCTTAGACATGAATCCTAAACATCATATTCTCGAATTATAGAAAAGAGTGATGGGGCAAAGGTTAAGAAGAATAACCCATATGTCGAAAAATCAATTTGGCTTTATGCCAAGGAGGTCTACCATTGAAGCTATCTTTTTTACTTAGACAATTAATGGAGAACATTAGGAAGATGAGGAGAGATCTTCACATGGTTTTTATTGATCTATAGAAAGCATATGATAAAGTCTCTAAAGAGTTAATTTGGTGGATTTTGAGTAGGAAAAGGGTATCAATCTTTTACATCGAGGTTATTAATGACATATATGAGGGAGCAGTACCTAGGGTGAGAGTTGTAAGGAGCAAGACAAAAGAGTTCCCATTAAAGATGAATTTATATCAAGGTTCAGCTATGAATCCCTATCTTTTTGCTTTAATTATGGATGAATTAACTACACGTATTCAAGAGAAGGTGTCTTGGCGTATACTTTTTGCAAATGTAGCTTTAGTACACCAAACTAAAGAGGGAGTAAATGAAGAATTAGAGATATGGAGGGAGACCTTAGAATCAAAAGGTTTTAGCATAAGTCAAACTAAAACCGCGTTTATGGAATGTTATAACTGGAGGGCTTCGATGGAGAAGTGCTCAATTGACATGTTCCACTCAAATTTAAAAAAAAAAAATTATAGGATAGCCATTAGACTTGATATGTTGTATGGATCAGAATGTTGGCAACAATGAAGTAACATATGCATAGGATGAACGTTGTTAAGATGAAAATGTTGAGATGGATGTGTGAGAAGTCTAGGAAAGATAAGGTGGTGCAACCATCAGTTTGGAGCGAAAGGTTGTAAATGTAGGATGAGGAACACCCTTGATAAAGATGTCCGCAAGCGGATGTGAGGAACAAACAAAGTGAACTTGAAGAGATCCATTAGTAACCAAGTCACGAACAAAGTGATAGTCAACTTCAATATGTTTGGTGCGGGCAAGAAAAACTGGGTTGGCAGCCATATGGGTAGCACTAACATTATCGCAGTAAAGGACAAGTGGCAAATCTAGATTGATGTGTAAATCACATAATATGTATGTCAACCACAGGATCTCCGAGACGGTAACAGCAAGGGCTTTGTATTCACCTTCAGCACTTGATCGAGAGACGGTTGATTGCTTCTTAGAGCCCCATGAAATAAGGTTGGAACCTATGAAGGTATAGAAACCCAAGGTAGAACAACGACTGGTGGGACAGCCAACCCAGTTAGCATTAGAATATGCGATAAGTGGATGAAGTGAACCAGGCCAAATGGTAAGAACAAGCCCCAAAGTGCCTTTAAGGTAGCGTAGAATGCGCTCAACTGCCTGCTCATGAACTGAAGTACGAGTATGCATAAATTGGCACACTTGATTTACTGCATAGCAGGGCCTAGTGAGAGTAAGGTATTGAAGTGCACCCACAACACTGCGATACTCACGAGGATCAGAGATAGGAGTGACATCATGAATCGACATTTTTGAGCCACTAGACGCTGGTGTCGAACAAGGTTTGCATCCAAGCATCTCAATGCTCCGAAGAAGGTCCAAGGTATATTTCATTTGAGTCGAAAGCAAGCACGATTTCGTTCGTTGGGCCTCTATGCCCAAAAAATAATGAAGTTTCCCCTGATCTTTCCTCACAAATTCAATAGAGAGACGATAAACAAAATCAGAGAGCATAGTAGAATTGGAACCTGTGAGAATGATGTCGTCCACATATAGCAAAAGAACTAAGCTTCCATCAGAGGAGTGAAGAACAAACATGGAGGAGCCAGCAGCACTACGATGGAAACCGATGCGAAGGAGATAGTTACTGAAATGTTGAAACCATGCTCGAGGAGCCTGACGAAGACGATAGATAGCCTTATGAAGCTTACAAACAAATTAAGTTAGGACGATCCGAATCAACAAATCCTAAAGGTTGTTGCATGTATACCTCCTCCTTAAGAGTGCCATGGAGAAAGGTATTTTTAACATCCAGTTGACAAACAAGCTTACTGCGAGATAGGGAAACAGTGAGTATTATACGGATCGTAGCTGGTTTAACAACAAGGATAAAGGTCTCTAAGAAATCAATGACGGGCTGCTGATGAAAACCTTTGGCTACAAGATGGGCCTTATAGCACTCAATGGTACCATCACTACGTTGTTTGATACGATACACCCAACGACAACCAACAATATTCATTGACTGATGTGGGGGAACTAATGTCCACATATTGTTCTGAAGGAGGGCTTGATACTCATTTGTCATAGCGTCCACCCACTTGGGGTCGCGGGCAGCTTGCTTGTATGTGGATAGCTCATTCAAAGATATAGACTCAAGCGAGGCAAGATAAGCAGTAGGAACTAGATGCTTTGTTGCAAAATAGACTTTCAGTTTGCGGGTACCATCTTTGTTGCGAGTGATCATGTGGTGACATGCAGGAGGTGGTGGTGATGGTGAAGGTGCTAGAACTGATACAGCAAAAGAGGACTCAGGAGATGAGTGTAATGGGCACTCTGTAGAAGATAAGTTGTTGTCTTGCAATGCAATTGAATCAAGAGGAGTGGTCCCCCCTGCATTAGATGGTGTTGTATAAGTTCTAGATTGATGAACTGAAGATTGCTTCATGGGAGTTGTAGATTGAAGGAAGTGTAATGACCTGAACCTTTGAAAGTATTTTATTTTCTCAGTTATAATATATGAATAAATTATTGGAGTTATCTGTGTGATTGTATGTGCATTATTTATGTTATGGGGATATTTTTGTAACATAGTTTC
>JAUPMG010274890.1:0-18965 GCA_031762675.1 Pachysandra terminalis | reverse complement strand
ATACTATGATTCTAATTAATTCTATCTAAATAAGGAAATATAATTATACAGAATAATACAGCTGTACACGCTAACTCGTTCTATAGAAGACAACAGAATGGGACAATGATCAGATGTGGACCTTGGTAGGGATGAAAAAGAAATAAAAGGGTAATGGGAATCCCACTCAGCCTATGCAAGACACCTATCCAACCTACACCACATGAGATTTCCCAGCGTGTGTGACTATGTGAACAGACCCCCATTCAGAGGATCCGTTAATTCAAGATCCTAGATAAGATGAGAGAAGTTATGCATGCTCCTTGTTAAGGTTTTTGGTATTGGTTTCGTAAATGGTATTGTCTCGATGCAAACCGAGTTGTATCGGCCGATACGGATCCACAACAATGTAAAAAAATCCAAAAAAATAAGGAAAAAATGTAAAACAAAATGTAGATTATTGTTCTCATTAAAAATGATGAGAAAATAAACACTAAAACTAAATAAAGCATAAATAATATGCAATCCCAATGGGGATGAACCTTAAATAGCTAGCATTATCACACACTGCATATAAAGTATCATGACAAAGAAACTAAGGCTAATAAAGTAAAAAAATGATACAACTATAAGTGAAACAAAATTCAAACTTGCTAGCCATAGGTCCCAATAGTAGTAATGGTCAAAGAATGGTTTTAAGTAATAGAGTTTAAAATAAAAGATATGAGTATTTTTTAAATAAAGAAAAATCGTCCCAAAATAAAGCCAAAAATGGAAAACTGCAAAATGTTTGTCAAATCTCAAATATAAGTTGTAAGATCACCTGAAGGATGTCCTAAACATATAAGTCAAATGAAATGAACAAAAAACATGCATTTAAATGAAAAGATTAAGAGAAAACTCAATTATAATGATCCACAATGAAAACTCCCACATCTCGAATATTTCTTGTAGATTCGGTGATTTGTACCAAATCCTTGTTTCTTTGTGCAAATAACGCTTATATCTGAAGTGGATTAGCTTGAAAAATAAAGGGGTGCGAGGAAGAAATCCTTTGACGTTGTTTGGGATCAAAACAATGAAAAAAATGACTAAAAACACATCTGCCCCATTTCAAATATGTCTGACACAACTCGCCAATACATATCAACGTATCGGCCCATAAGCGGATATGTATCGGCAATTCATTTTAATGTATTGGTCGATGTGACCGATACAAGCCTGATACTGGATGATATGTATCCATGTACTAGTCAATACCTTGCCCTCCCACATTTTTAAAAGAATCGGAGGCCTGTATTGTATCTGACACCCTCGAAACTGACACGACTCGGCCAAGTCATATTGGTTTCGGTCGATACTTAAAAGATAGTTCCTCGTCAAACTACCCCTACTCTCACTCAAAAATATGATGACATTGAAGTCGCCTAATATGCACCAAAATCCAACTTTTTCTCTTTGAATAAATCGAATCTCCTTACAAAATGACTCGTTAACCTTGTGTCTGTTTGGTCCATACACCAGTTAGATACCACGCAACGTTCACATCTCTCCCTTCTACTCTATCATTGTCTCACGCTATCAAAATGCCACCCAGGCCTCTACGGAGGGTAAAAAAAGCCCATTTCCTTCTATCCCCCAGATGTTTCTAATGTCTCTCCCACCCACCTCTTCTAACTTGGGGTTTCTGGATGACAATGATATCAGGATTCACCCTAAGACAACTCATTAACCGCCCACTTCTTGGATTGAGACCTT
This sequence comes from Pachysandra terminalis, assembly GCA_031762675.1. Lineage (NCBI taxonomy): Eukaryota > Viridiplantae > Streptophyta > Magnoliopsida > Buxales > Buxaceae > Pachysandra > Pachysandra terminalis. The sequence continues at coordinate 17,228 of JAUPMG010274890.1, read as the reverse complement.
AGAGTCCCAAACCCCTAATGTTCCAACTAAGGATCTTCATTGACCACCAAGAAACATACCCCAACCTTCTTTCTTTTTTCGGCTTTTCTTTTAATATTAGATGTTCCATTCCAGATTTTTAAGTTCTCTAGATCATAGTGAACATCCATGACTCTAACTCTATTCTAAGGCTCTAAACCTATTTACTACATTCGACAAGCTAGCAGGATCCCTATCTCTGTTTGTGGCTTCTAATCTGAATAATGTACAAATATCTTTCAGTCCTACCCAATTATCCAGGACCTTGTTTTCTTCACCAGCCACTCTCTCAAGTCTCAACAGGCACCACACCTTTTTGGTCTCCATCATAGGAAACAACATCAGTTGCAACCTTAACACCATCTGTACAAATAATCTTTGGAGGCATAGTAACATCTGAAATAGTGAGGTTAAATGATTTACAACAAGAATGAGAAACGGTAATAAATTGGTACCATTAAGACCCAAGCAGAACATATAGCTTTGTACCTCTAGAAAGAATTGCTACATGACAAAGCAAGGGGATATGGGATCTAGCCTCGGCCAAATACAGATGAGGATCAATAAAGATGTGTGGGGGAATGGAATAGTGAACAATGTTTCCAAGGATCAACTGACGACCTGATGAGGGGGAGTAGACGTTGACATCCCTACACATTCTTCAAGCGAGAGATCACAGCTGCCAACAACCTTGCAATCGCCTGCAACGTGTGGAGAAGGAAGAACGGCACTGCTTCAACTTGCTGCGATGACATTATAATAGCTACTCACCACCCAGGAAGATCCCATACTTTCCCCTGGATTGCCCAAGGGCTTCAAATGACAATTCTCCACTTCGTCCATCACAAAATTTGGGCCAGACATTGTAAAACTCTCTCTGTTGCTCTCAGCCACATCCAATATTGCTCTTATCATCCATTCGGATATGCCTATACCAGAGCAATAACGAGACTTCACCACCGATTGTGCTTCCAATAAAACTTCCCTTGGGGCAGAGACGTCTTCCTCATGTGAAGAAAACTTTGAAGGAGGTACCAAAACCCTATTAATGGAGAGGAACTTGAATTTTGCTAAGAAAAAGTCTAGAATAGGCTACATTGTACTTCAAATGCGAGCTTCCAAGTTTCCTTCTTCCGCTGGCCTTTCGGTTTGAGAGATATGCCTACATTGCAGGCCCGCAAAAGATCCAAGTGTGATAAGCTAACCCGGCCTCTTTCACCAATTGGGTTCTCACTTTCATTCATTCTTTGTGGGTTACAATCGGCCATCTGACATTAGTACAGCTTCGGTGACATGGGCTTCAAACTCTTTCGATGTGAAGGCCCAATCTCAATTTAGATCTAGATTTAGGACCCTCTCTCCCCTTCATGATGATCTCCTTTCATGAGAACACTGGGCCTCCGAGGAGCCTCTACGCAACCTACCAAGTTCACGTGCCCCACCCATGCTGCACGACAAGGGTAAAGGCTGAGACCATAGCCTATGAGAACAGGATGTCTCAACTGGCCAATTAGACACGGGCCTTTCGAAATTCAAATTATCCCTCTCATCTCCTACAAGGGTATAAGTTGTATGACCTCCCTAACCCACACTGGTATATTCAGGCCCAAGCATAGTGTTTAGTATCGGTTTCGGATCGGGGATCGTCCCGGTTCGAAACCGATAAAAAAATAGAACCTGCAATGCAGTTCAACGATTTCAAAAGACGCTTTTAACTTTTTAATAAAATAATATTTATTCTCTTCCCTTCCCTAACAAAAGTGGTCAACAAAGTCGGTGGGTTTCGTGTGTACAATAACAAATTGCTGTGGACAACTGGACATCAAAAGCAGATGAACAAAGACCAGCACGACCATAGTGTAAAGGATCGGCCGATCCAACTCGGGATAGGCTAGGGATGAGACACGATTCCTAGCCGATTCCAAAAAAATTGAAATACGAATGACTCGGACCGAGTCCGTGATGGATCGGCCTATCCGTCTTGGACTTGACGAGTTGGACTGGACGATCCTAACTAGATCGTCCGGTCCATGTCTCTCTCAAAAGGAAAAGTAAATATAAACAAAACCCCCATACGCTTGAACCACAGGAATTAAGAGAAGTGAAGAACGCTGAGAGGGTTTTCAGGTTTGATTCGTTCGAAGATCTTGGTCTTCCCAGAAGGGCTTTCAGGTTTGAAGATTTGCTGGATCATCCACCTCTTTTTGATTTTCCATGCATTTCATCTTCTTCATCCTCTTCTTCTACTAGGTCTCCTGTTAAGCCGACCTCATGCTCGTCTTCATCATTGGTGTCGTCGTCGTCTTCTTCATCAGCTTCTTGGGCCATGGTGAAATCAGAATATCAGATGAACAAAGCGTACTCAAGAACAACAACAATAATAACCAAAGCAGGTGTCGTGCTGGTCTTTGTTCATCTGCTTTTGATGTCCAGTTGTCCATAGCAATTTGTTACTGTACACACGAAACCCACCGACTTTGTTGACCGCTTTTGTTAGGGAAGGGAAGAGAATAAATATTATTTTATTAAAAAGTTAACAGCGTCTTTTCAAATCGTTGAACTGCATTGCAGGTTTTATTTTTTTATCAGTTTCGGATTGTCTAATCCCGAGTTGGATCGGCGATCCAACTCAGTTTCGAATGGGGACAATCCCCGATCCGAAACCAATACTAAACACTATGAGCACGACACCTGCTTTGATTATTATTGTTGTTCTTGAGTAGGCTTTGTTCATCTGATATTCTGATTTCACCATGGCCCAAGAAGCTGATGAAGAAGATGACGACGACACCAACGATGAAGATGAGCATGAGGTCGGATTAATAGGAGCCCTAGTAGAAGAAGAGGATGAAGAAGATGAAATGCATGGAAAATCAAAAAGAGGTGGATGATCCAGCAGATCTTCAAACCTGAAAACTCTTTTGGGAAGACCAAGATTTTCGAATGAATCAAACCTGAAAACCCTCTCAGCGTTCTTCACTTCTCTTAATCCTGTGGTTCAAGCGTATGGGGTTTTTTTTTTATATTTACTTTTCCTTTTGAGAGAGACTTGGACCAGGGGATCAAGTTAGGATAATCCGGTTTGACTCGTTGAGTCCGAGACGGATCAGCCGATCCATCGTGGACACGGTCCAAGTCATTGGTATTTCAATTTTTTTGGGATCGGCTAGGGATCGTGGCTCGTCCCTAGCCGATCCCGAGTTGGATCGGCCGATCCTTTACACTATGGGCCCAAGGGAAGAAAGTTAGGGTCTTGCTCTGTCCCACCTTGATTTTCTACCACGCCACATGTGTCCCCATCCATTTGAAATCGCCTCTTCCCATTGACACGTAACCCAACGGATGACGCTGATTCATCATCCATTCTTAACTGTTATCCTAGTCTCACCAGTTTTTTATGTAGTGCAATGCCAAACATGGATTTTGATGGGCGAAAAGGCCCACTGTACTAAGAACGTTGCCTCCCCAGCTTTGATCACCACTGGAAGGGAAATTTTGAGTAGATTCACTTCTACTTTAATCTTTACAGCTGCATTGTCCCTTGTAAAGTCGGCCACCTGCAACAATCCCCTATAGCTACTCCCCATCGCTTCAAATATCAATTTTAACGAGTACTTAGGTGGGAGGTTGTGAATGATGACCCACGATCCCCTTGGTTTAGCGAAATGGGGGCTATTCTACATTGTTTTTTTCTTTATGATTTCTTTCTTTCATCCCTTTACCTGACCATAGGCTCCCTCTGAGTTTGTTCATCCCTCACCAGATGAGATGGGTTTAGGGTGATGGTAGGATGTGATGGGGGGTGAAAGAGGTGATTGGGGTGGTGCAGGAGGATGTTGAAGGGGTGATATTGTAGAGGTGGACACATGGGTAGTTAAATTAAGAGGGACCGACCCGATTAGGTGACCTCTATTCCATCTTCTTTTCTATTTGTTTCTCTTTCACATCTAGGGTTTGCACTCTTACATTAACATTATAGCAACCATATCATATTCAAAATTATTCCTTGTTTTGGCTCTACCAAGCATAGGTATTCTCAAATAATACTAAACCTAGAGCTCTGAAATCAACAGCCATTTGAATGTCTCCTTTAGAAGAACTAGAATTAACAGCCTTTCTTCTTCCAGCCATATATAATTTAGAAGATGGAAATCAGGCTAATTGAAAAGCAAACAAAACAACATCACACAAATTATTCAAACACAAAGCATAACATCCTATACATCTAGTGCCTATGTATTTCCCGTAGGTCAACACCTAGGAGGAAAGTGGAGAAATGTCGCCGATATGTCGCTGATATAGGGAAATTTCTCCCAACTTGAGAGAAAAGTATCCCCAAATGCTTGAATTTGTGGCTGAAACTTTTTCATGCTTAAATAAGTGATAAATATTTCTAAATATATTAGAAATGTGATAAAAATATCTATAGATAATAATGATCTTCTAATGAGAGAAGTTTGTATGCATGCTATCAAGTGTCAATAGTCAACATTAAAGCATAGATAATGTAAATAACAGAATACAAATGAATATAAAACTCAAAGTTTAAGAATAATCAAGACAAAGTCATAACTTATAATGATTTATAGTACATCAAATCCACAAGGAATGCTTAGGAGGTGTAATGATGATATGAGTTATGACTTTATTTGAATTATTGTTAAACTTTATAACATTTATGACATTTAGGTACAGTTATATTCTGTTATAAAATTATGATATGCTTTATGTTAACAGTCAAAACTTGGCAGCATGCAACAAACTTCTCACATTAAGGGTTCTTTATTATGTATACATTTTTTTTTATCATATTATGATGTATTTTAATATATTTATCACTTATGGAGGTATAAAAAAAATCAGCCTAAACTTCAAGTATTTAGGGATAACTTTTCATTTTTTCTCAAATTGGGAAAAATTTCCTCGTGTCGGCGACATGTCGCCGAAATGTCGCTAGCCATGCCTGACGACATTGACATTAAAAACCTTCGATCCAATTTGTTGTGCCCCAAAATCGTAAGCACAAATTTCAAAGTGCAACATGAATTTCGGCTCACATTACTATGAGACTGTAAACATCAGAAGAAATGTTTATATATCCAAACACTAATAACTTAACAGTGGAAAACTCATCAAATCCCCACGAAATCCTTTTTTAAATAACTTATTTCTAATTTTCTTTTAAAGCCGGCAACCCGTTGATAGACCAAATTCAAGAATTCCATACAATAATTTAAAAAAAAATCAATTTATTATTAAAAATAATACTTAATCAATCCCGGAGAAAATCCTTTTTCTTAAATAATCTATTTTTGATTTTTCCTAAAAGTGGACAAACCACAAATAGACTTGTTCCCAAAATTCAATAAAATCTTTCAAGTTCTTGGAAACCCTGAATTTTCACAACTGAAGGTTAAAATCATTAGCAATTATACAATATGTATTCACAGGATCAGACTATAGAAACCAACAAATACAAATGCCAGGTAAGGTAATACAATCCAAGAATATACATGATATTGCTAGAGAATACTTAAAATATTATACCATTCCGAACTTCACAAGGGGTACGTTTGAATAGCATGAATTCATAGATACATGAGAATTAGAATGCATATGAATTGTAAATGTTATGATTTCAAATTCATATGTATTGAAATTTTGTTGTTTGGTTCACACGTTACTCAGCCTAATTTGTATAGCTAGTGTATATTTGTTTTCTTTACTACTTTTTATTTAACTCGAGTGATAGATTCTCTTACAAATAGGGATGACAAGAAGGTTTAATGTACCGAGACCGGGTATCGGACCGGTCCTGGCTGGTTCCGGTCTGGACCGACGGCACCAACCAGTTCGGATCCGGTACCAAAAAAAAAATACATTTTCAAATTAAAAAAAAAAGTGGACTGGACCGGACCAGCGGGGCCGGTCATCGAACCAGAGGTATTGGTTAGGACCAACGGGACCGGTCACTGGTCCAGATCGAAACCGGTTTGGACCGTCCACTAAACAAATTTAAAAAAAAGTACAGGACTAGTTATACGGGTCACCGTACCGGTTGTTGGTTACCACAACGGAATCATTAGGGGTGGGGTGGGTTATCCTTTTAAACCACTCCAACAAAATACTTAGTTTATGTGGGAATTAAAATAAACACCCCCAGTGTATGAATTATAATTCTCATGAATCGTGGGAATTGGATGTCTTTTTTTCCCACGTGAATTTGAATTCCCGTGGGAATTGGTCATCCAAACGCAAGAATTGAAATTCACACCTACCAATTCCATTTCCCACCCCTGAATTCCTGCGATCCAAACGGACCCTAATACCATTAATGCAATATGTATTTTGAAGAAACCTGTGAATACCAGATAAGACAATATAGTCCAAAAATGTAAACGACTGCTTCCCAAAAGCCACAGTTAACATCTTGAAAGTCACTAGACATGTCTAAGAATTAACCAGTCAACTTCTTTTAAAATTTCCCGTCAATAGATACCGAATTATATCCCAATCAAGTAAATCAACATCTCCACAAATTACAAAAAAAATATTTTAATATACATAACCTATATTTAATCAATCAACATACTCGTGAAACATCTTGATTACATAAGAAAATCACAAGATCAGCACAATATCCTTCATTCAACCTAGCAACATCTTACATACAATAAACATGTATTTACATAAAGTAACCTAATATACAATCAACACGAATCACAATCATTTATGATCATATTATAGATAGATGCAAACCAATACACAAACTAAACCTAATTAATCTTTTCACCGACACATCAAAGAATCTAGGTTTTTTCATATCATGAATTTTGAAAAGAAGATATCCACTTACCTGTTAGCAAAAGACCCTAATTCAATACATATAATTAAAGAGGCCTGAAAAAACCATCCGAATTTTCCTAAATAAACATTATATATAAATTATAGTTTAATAGAAATACCTCCTACTCCTAATTAGAAAGTTGGCAGGATTATTGTAACTAATTATTATTGGAGTAGGAATCATAAGTGTGATCCTATGTGTCACTCTAGGACACACCTACAACTTCAACCAATAGTAAAGTTACCATTAAAAATAACTTTATTTTATTGTGTGCGCCACACTAAAGTGTATTTCTACAACAACCAATAGTAAGGTACCCACAAACATACCAGTTCAATTAGAACTACCATGAAAAAGGTTTAAAATGTTAGGGTCAATACAAATTCACATATTGTATATTCTGCTTTGTTATTTTGTATAAATGAATGTTCTTTGAGGCTTGCCTCGCGCTGTGGTAATGTAAATCCCTGAAAATCCACTAGAATAGAGGGGTCATATGCGGCGTTTGAGTCTATTGACTCCATTTGTGGAGGGCTCGTGCAAGTTGGGGAATATAAAAGGCATGGGCATTTCTTAGATGAAGTAAAGATCTGAGTAGGGGAAAGAAACCCTTTGAAAATTCTGCCAACTATAGCCATTAAAATCAAGGAAAATTTCTTCCTTCTCCAATTGGAACTGTCCAAACCCAATTTTCGTTCATATATTTGTGCCATGGAGATATTCAAAAGGATTGGTCCATAGGTTAAAGATGATGACGTGGAAGTTGCTATCCCACGTGACACAATCGGAGAAGTTGGATCTAACTGTAACCAGTTGGGTGTGTTAAATGAAACCAGATTTTAAGTAATTGAGAGAGGTGTCGGGAGAAAGTGTGATCAAGAAGAAAATACACTAACCAGAGGTTTAATCTATGCACAGACAGCAGAGACATACCTGATCAAAGTAACTTTAATTTAAATGAGAAGACAGGTGGCATGTATTCAAAATTTTCATTTTCCCTCCTACCCTTTCAAAAACACAACAGATGGCCTTCATGCTAGGGCTGTTAGACCTAAATTGCGTGCCCGTGAAAGAAGTGGGCTGAGTCACCATAGTATCACACAATCACGATCCAAAAGACCAAAGCCTGGCAGAGGTTTTCTGCATAATGGGTCCAGATTAAATAGCCCTTTTAGAAATCTGGATTGACTTCACATAATGCATGCAGGAGGAACCAGAGACCGTAGCGGGCCCAAGAGCTGGGGTAGATTGCAGCACACCAAGCATAGACATAAGAAACTCAAACGAGGATAATGAACTCAGGTGTTTGGGAATATTTATAGCCCAGAATAGGTGGAACGATTATATAACAAGCTAAACTCCCTCTTTCGACCTCTTTTCTCATCAATGGCATCATGATTAAAAATTTAACTAGCAAGATTTCAGATAGTGCAAGAGAGAGGGTTTCTATTGAACAAAGAGGTAGCGAAGGACTGATCAAAGCAAATGAAATTAAGAAGAAAAATGGAGATATTGGTCTTGCTACATCACCTCAAATTTGAATGAGAAAAATGTTGAATCGTCAAGCGGATCATACTTCAAGTCTTCAAAAACCGTGCATCATTCGGAAGATAACACTGATATAAGTTACTTTCAGAAAGTATTAAGAAAGGGATAGGGATAAAAGCAGACTCAAGTACAAGTCTCTCGATTCAATCTTAAAGTATGGAAGGTGATAAAATAGTCAATCATATGAAAACAACAACAAATATAAAGACGAACTCCAACTTTGCAATTGTAAAAAGGAACGAAATGGGGATATCAAAGCCAATGCCTACAGTTATTTCATATCTATTGTGGATGGATGAACCACAGATGTGCTTTCTTTCTGCTTTGGCCGGAATCATGGTAAGTTCAGCAATGTTATTGGGAAAGTGGTCCATCAGTTTGGGGATTCCTCAGGGTATCATACCAACTTCTATTCGATCGATGGTAAATCTGTGCTTATACGTGCTTCCTCTATTCTCAGTCCACACAGAGTTTCTTTATGCATAGGGAGGTTTCTTATTCTTCTATGTCTGGTTGCCGTCATTTCTATACTTCTCCTAACAGTTTAGAATTGTTTTGTACTGCTCCCTCTACTAGTTTGAGAACTTCAATTAGAGTGTCTAAAGTCAGAATGTTTTCCAAGAAGGGGCTCCACACTGGATGCTTAGTGACAATGGTGATTGGGGAAGATACTTTGAGGAAGATGTGTGGATTGGGGTTGAGGACATAGCTAGACTCTATCGTATGGAGGTCAAAATCAGAATGGAGACCCATGACAATTCCAGTGGCAATCAGTTGCTGTAGGAAGATAAAGGAATGGCCGGGTGGAGGGTGCTCCTTAGTGGCAAGAAAATTAAGATATTTTGAGTGGAACCAACATTACAAAAGAGGGAAAAACAGGGGAAAAACATATGATGGCAAAAGTTCTAGTGGTAAATAAAGATAATTAGCTGGAATATAGGAGGGTTGGGTGGAGCACTCAAAAAAAGAGCAATTAGATATCTCCGTCTACGAATCAAATCATCATTCTTGTAATCAAAGAAACTAAGAGAGAGGAGATTGATAATAGGCTGAATAGGTGAATTCAGGGAGATCAAAACAAAAAAATTGGATTTTCTCCCATTGGTAGGTGCCTCAGGAGGAATTCTGATTGTTTGAGATGTTGATAGAGTGAAGGTTAGTGAGGTGAGGTTGGAAAGATTTTCAGTATCTTTAAAATTTAAGAATGCTGAAGTTCAATTTGAGTGATGTCTGACAGGGGTATATGCGCCGGATAGAATAGGATTGTTAATGACCATTTTTGGACATCTTGATGCATCGTATGGAATGACCATTTTTGGACATCTTGATGCATCGTATGGACATGGATGATCTAGCATAAGAAGTGCCATGTCATAGATTACATGGCATGTGAAGTGCCATGGCATCGCTTATGTGGCATAAAATACTGTCATGAACTTGTATTCTTTTTTGCGCTTTGGCAGGGCTATCATGTCAAGAGCATTGGAACTTCTTTGAGTCCTCTGTAGATGGATTCAGAAGGTTAAAAACTTCAAAATCCCAAAAAGGAATAAGGGGCATGAAAGCCGAGGAATCGACAAACCCAGGTCTGGTAGCTCCCACAACAGGGTGTCAAAAGCACCCTGGAGTGGGCGGCTAGCCAAGATATGTCAATGCCATTACCAGGCTTGCCGCCCAGTCCAGCTTGGTTATGGCACTTGCTTACGGCAATGCCATAACTAGCTTGCTGCTCGGCCCATCCTGGTTATAGCATGAGTCCAGTATGGGTCCGACGTGAGTAATAATGTTATTTTACATGAATATCTTTTAAATAATGTTTAAGATATTACATGAAAAAAGGAAATACCCCCATTTGAATACAATTAAAAAAAAAACTCAAAGCCAAATTCCGAAAGGATAAAAAGTCAATTTCCCAATTCATGAACAAAAACCCATTTTTAAGGGTTGGATCAAAATAGCGTCTTTCAAATGCTGAGGTATTTCTCAAACCTTAAAATTTCATAAATCCTATTATGTCAAAACATTGTTAAAACCCAAAAGTTCATTAAGAAAGGTCTAGTACTTTGGGTTCCTTGACTAGGGCTGTCAATGGGTCGGATCTAGACCCGTATTCAATCCGAAATCTTCGAATATGGTTGTCTTGATGTATCTGACGGATTGAATATGAATCCTAACATTCAGATCCGATTTCAATCAAATTTGAATATGGACTCGAATTTCTTATAAAAAACTCTGTTATTTTTATTTTTATACCTATTTTTAAACATTGATAAAAATAAGCAAAGAAAAAAATAAATAATTCATTTAACATGTGCAGGCATCAAGTATACTACACATGATATGATACCTATGCTAACACGTCAAAGACTGAAAAGCAGCTGCTCTTATTACAAAGAGCTTGGTTGGGAAAAGTTTTCTTTCCCCCACCAATGTGGGACTAAGAACAATGGATGTTGCGTGAGTTGTTCTCAGTCCCACATCGGTTGGGGAAAGAAAAATTTCCCCAGCCGAGTTCTATATAAGAAAGAGCCCTTGCTTCTAAAAGATAGACAGGTGTGGTAACCCACTATTGGTCCGCTCGGTTCAACAAAAAGTTTAAAATAAATTTAGATTTTATATTTCAAATTGTAATCGGACATGAATCTATCTGATCAAAGTTAAATTCGAATTTGAAACAGATTTTGTATTTCGGATTCGGATATGAATATATTCAGTAAAATCAAATATGAATATAATACTTATATGATTAAAACCGATCAGATATCAGTCGAATATGGTTAAAACAAATATTTTTCTGGATCGAATATGGATCACGTTAGATCCGATCCGTATTTGACCCATTAACAGCCCTATGCTTGACATGCATCAAGTTCGATGCATCAACAGTCAGCATTTTGCATTGAGTTGACTTCGAGACTCTGGCACTTCCATATAAGTGTCTAGCAAGACTGAACATTGAGTTACCTTGCATAATTCATGAGATTAATTATTATGAGACTTATAATAATTGGGGCCTTCGACACAAATGCAGGCAAGACTTTGAGACTTCAATAAACGAGACTTATTATCTTATTATTTATTTGACTATTTATATGTGAGATTTATGTATGCTTGTAGGAGATGAGATCTCCGTCCTGGACGAGAGTCCTTTGGGGGGTTATTGGCGGTCCTTAACTTGTGGAGGCCTGTAGTGACCCTGATCCTACCATTTAATTTGATAGTTAAATGACAATTAATCCCTATTTTAACCTTAGGATTTAATTGAAAGAAGAAGGGCTGAATTGGAACCTTATGTGATTTTGACAACATAGTGGTAACTTGTGTTAATTTTGTGAATTAGGAGGACTGGGCTTGGACCCTACACAATAAACTCAAATAGGATCCTGGACGGGTCGAATAGCCCATTGGGCCCAAGGTAAGGTTAATTAAGTAATTAAACAATTATTTGAATTAATTGAGTGGGATAATGGAACTCTTCCACTAACCCACGTACCTATCAAAATAGAGAGAGAAACTTTCTTTGGTGATTCACACGTCCAAAACGAAAGAGAGAGAAGAGAGAAATCTGTGTTTGAAGGAAAAGAAAGAAAAAGGAAGAAGAAGAAGGCAAGAGGAAGCTTGGTGCTCTGCTGGTGCTGGAAAATCTGCAAAGAAAAGATCTGAGAAGAAAGTGGTAGCGATTCTCCATCGATCTTATGATAATTATATCCATAGATCATAATGATGCAATATATATAAGTAAGGATTGCATGATTTGAACAGCTTTGATGTAATCTTGTAGTATTTTGTATATGGGTATTAATAACATTTATAAGAGTGATTTGTATGTTTACATGATTAAGAATGTTTAGATTCAAGTTTAATGTGTTTGAGATATTCTTATGAGTTCATATAGATTGATTAGGATTTTCCAAAATTATTTCATGGATGTTGAATTTGTGTAATGATGATCTATATGTATAGTCTAGATTTGATACGTTGAGTTTTGATGAGATTCATGGTGATTTGAATTTAATATGTGATGTTTAGAAGTGTAAAAACAGATATATGAGAGTATGGGCACAAAGCCCTAGGAGAAAAACCTTTTCTGGGCTAAATTTAGGCTCTCGGTAGATGCCAAGACATCTACCGAAAAGGCCCAGGAAAAATCAGGCTCTAGGGACAATTTACCGAGCCTCGGTAAATCATCTACCGAGACTTTCGGTAGGAACCTCGATAGATACCGAGGATCTACCGAACCCCATTTGATCCCAAAATTTAGGGGAAGCTTCTATGAGGTGATTTACACGTGTGTGAGGTTGGTTTGTCTGCAAAAAGGATGGTTGAGGCCATATGATATAAAGTGTATAATGGGGTTTGATTTTCAGGAAAATAAGGTAGTCTTGAATGTGATATGATGAAATTATGATTTTTAGGAGTTTGGACATAGTAATTGAATTACAAGATAAGGTTGGGATGACTAGTAAGGTTAGTATAGGAAATTGAGTTGTTTAAGTGGTTCTTGTAGCATCCACTGGTCTATCTTATGATTGGTTCTAAATTTGTAATGTCTAATTGTGTGATGCTGTATATTTGTGAGTGGTGGTGGGAGTATCCACTGTGTGTTTATGAGTGGTGTTGGGAGTATCCACTGTAAGTTAATGGGATTGACTATGTATTGATTATGAATGGTTGTGAGTGGTGCTGGGAGTATCCACCGGAAGTCAATGAGATTGACTATATGTGTACTGGTGCGTTCCACCGTGTGGTGAAAGTCCCTTAAGGAATGGAATATGTGTATTGATGTGTTCCACCGTGTGGTGAAAGTCCCTTAAGGAATGGAATCTGTGTACTGGTGTGTTCCATCGTGTGGTGAAAGTACCTTAAGGAATGGTTTGGTATACTGGTGTATTCTCTCGTGTGGTGAAAGTCCCTTAAAGAATAATGGAAAAAGGAATAGTGGCATTCTACCGTGGGTGTAAGTTCCTTAAAGAATTGAATGGTGGCATTCTACCGTGGGTGCAAGTCCCTTAAAGAATGGGTTTGATGGTTGAATAATTGAATGAACATGTGATTGGGCTAGGCCTAATTATCCCCGGATTGCATATGCATATCATCCTCATTTCATTATGCATACTTGCATCATCTCATACTGCATTGATCATTGCACATGTTTGACTTGAAGTGAATGTTTGTGTGTATTTTCACATGTTGATTGGTTGTGCTTGTGTTTGGATTGAATTTGTTGTGGCATGGTGGGACCATTTGGTTACTTGTTTTGCATGGTGGGACCATGTGGTGTTTTTGTGATGCATAGTGGGACTATGTGGTTTATGTGTTGTGCATGATGGGATCATGTAGGTTATGTTTTCATGCATAGCGGGACTATGTGGATTGGGTTTGAATGCATGATGGAATTATGTGTACCTTATGATTTATCATGGTGGGACCATGTGAACAAATTGTTACGATGTGATATGACTACTTGTGTGATTTTCAAGTGTAATGGGATTATAATGTTCTATGTGATATACATATTGAATATGTGTGATTTAATATGATAATGAGCATGCTAATACATTGTGACTGTTGTATTATCTGTTGGGTGAAATTGTATGAATTAACCTGTGTTGTTATACATCTATGAAGATGATTATTGTAATTTCTTTAGATTTCTCTATGAGGCTTCGGTTGAACCCTTATATTGAAACAGGTGATTAGTTCGTTTGAGGTGCCGGTCTGGAGAGGAGATTTCATTTAGATTTGAAACAGGTGATCACTATGAATTTGTGGTAATGCCTTTTGGTTTGACTAATGCCCCAGTTGTTTTCATGGACATGATGCATAGGGTGTTCAGGCCATACTTGGACAGATTTATAGTCATGTATGTGGATGACATCCTAATATATTCAAAGTCGAAAGAGGAAGAGGAGTACGAAGAACACTTGGGCATAGCGTTGCAGATACTTTTGGAACATCAATTATAGCCCAAATTCAGCAAGTGTGACTTTTGGAAAGAAGAGGTTAAATTTCTAGGACATGTGATGTCCAGAGCTGGAATACCAGTGGATCCTGCCAAGATAGAAGCTGTTTTGAGTTGGGAGAGACCCAAGAATGTGGCAGAAACCCGAAGTTTTATGGGATTGGCTGGATACTTTAGGAGATTTGTTGAGGATTTTCAAAAATTTCTGCTCCCTTAACTAAACAAAGAAGGAAGTCAAATTCAATTGGGATGACAAGTGTGAGGCAGCATTTGAAGAGTTAAAAAATAAACCGACCTCAGTTCCAGTGCTTGTGATCCCAATCAGTGGGAAGAAACTGTCAGTATACACAGATGCATCACTGTTGGGTTTAGGTTATGTCCTTATGCAAGGGCAAGTGGTGGCTTATGCTTCCAGACAACTCAAGATACATGAGCGTAATTACCCGCGCATGACCTAGACTTAGCCGTAGTGGTGTTCGCACTGAAATTATGGAAACATTATCTTTACGGAGAGGACTTTGAACCGTTTACTGATCATAAGAGTTTGAAGAATTTGTTCACACAAAAGGAATTAAATATGAGGCAGAGGAGGTGGATAGAGTTGGTCAATGATTACATAACTACTTTTCAATACCACTCGGGTAAAGCAAATGTGGTTGCAGATGTACTGAGTAGAAAGCCCTGTAATGTGTTATCTTGCTTATTGAGACAAGAACAGAGTTTGATTGAAGCCTTTAGTAGCTTGAATGTCCAATCTAATGAAAAAAGGGAATGCCGGGCTATTATTCGGCTTGGTAGCAAGAGCATCTATAATGGATAGAATTGGACAAGGGCAGAAACTTGATCTAGAACTACAGCTGTTGGCAACAGATGAGTCGAAGCAGACTGGATGATATTAGCAGACGGAGTGATTAGATATCGGGGAAGACTCTGTATTCTTAACGATGAGACGATTCAAAACGAAATCCTTGGAGAAGCGCATAAATCTAGATATGCTATTCATCCTGGTGGTACAAAGATGTACCAGGATTTGAAGAAAGCGTATTGGGGTCAGGAATGAAGAGAGACATAGCTCAATTTGTGTCTCGATGTCTTACTTGTCAGAAAGTCAAGGCTGAACATATGAGAACGGCTGGATTACTTCAGTCATTACCCGTTGCAGAATGGAAGTGGGAACACGTGACTATGGACTTTGTAGTCGGATTGCCTAGATCAAATGGGGGAAGCGACTCAATATGGGTAACTGTGGACAAACTAACTAAATCAGCTCGCTTCTTGCCAGTAAAGATTACAGCCTCTAGAGATGAGTTGACATGACTATATGTCAAGGAGATAGTCAGAATACATGGGGTGCTAGTTAGCGTCGTATCTGATCGGGCTACTAGGTTTACATCAGAATTTTGGGCGAGTTTACAGAAAGCATTGGACACTCGATTAGATTTCAGCACTGCCTTCCACCCACAGACAGACGGACAGACCGAAAGAGTTAATCAGATAATTGAGGATATGCTAAGGGCGTGTGTATTGGATTTCAAGGGGAATTGGAGTGACCACCTCCCTTTAGTTGAATTTTCCTATAACAACAGTTACCAGTCAAGTATTGGGATGGCACCATTCGAGGCATTATATGGAACACCATGTAGGTCGCCTGCATGTTGGACTGAAGTGGGCGAGAGTAGCATGCTTGGACCGGAAATCATCCAAGAAACCACTGAGAAAGTGAAAATTATCCGGAAAAGGCTATATTAGCAGCTCAAAGTCGACAAAAGAGTTATGCAGACCGTAGAAGACAAGAGCTGGAATTTGAGTGGGAGATCATGTATTTTTAAAAGTCTCGCCAATGAAAGGTGTAATGAGATTCGGAAAGAAGGGGAAGCGAGCGCCTCGTTTCATTGGACCCTTCGAGATATTGGAACGCTTAGGTAAGGTGGCATACCGTTTCGCTATACCGTATCAGTTGGGAGCAGTCCACAATGTCTTCCACGTATTGATGTTAAGGAAATATGAACCGGATTCTACACATCATTGATGGGACTGAGTTACCATTAGAGGAGAATGTGACTTATGAAGAAGCACCAGTGAGAATCATGGATCGGAAAGAACAGAGACTAAGAACAAAAACCAACCCACTAGTGAAAGTGCAATGGAGTCATCATGATGGAACATAAGCTTCTTGGGAATTGGAGTCGGAAATTCGGAGACAATACTCGACATTGTTTGATAACCAAGGCACGTACTAAATTTCGGGATGAAATTCCTTTAAAGGAGGTAGAATGTAGTGATCCTGACCCTACCATTTAATTTGATAATTAAATGATGGTTAATCCTTATTTTAACCTTAGGATTTAATTGAAAGAAGATGCCTGAATTGGACCCTTATGTGATTTTGAAGAAATAGTGGTAACTTGTGTTAATTTTGTGAATTAGGTGGACTGGACTTGGAACCTACACAATGAACTCAAATAGGATCCTGGACGGGTCGAATAGCCCATTGGGTCCAAGGTAAGGTTAATTAAGTAATTACACAATTATTTGAATTAATTGAGTGGGATAATGGAACTTTTCCACTATCCTATGTACCTTTCAAAATAGAGAGAGAAGCTGTCTTTGGTGATTCACACATCCAAAACGAAAGAGAGAGAAGAGAGAATCTATGTTCGAAGGAAAAGAAAGAAAAATGAAGAAGAAGAAGGCAAGAGGAAGCTTGGTGACCTGCTAGTAGGGCTGTAAACGAGCCGAGCCGAGCCGAGCTTTGCCCAGCTCAGCTCAGGCTCGTAAATCTCTAGCAAAGCTTAGGCTTGGCTCAGGCTCGTTAAAAGTTTTTAGGCTCCGAGCCGAGCCGAGCTTTGCCAG
>JAUPMG010274880.1:0-18965 GCA_031762675.1 Pachysandra terminalis | reverse complement strand
GTCAAAGAGATTTGTTCCTATTTGTCACTATTGCAGCATGCCTGGTCACATTCGACCTAGATGCTTCAAATACTTGATTGCAATTAAGAATGGCATGAGATTCAATTTCCAAAAAGGACACCCAAATTGAAGATTGACTTGAAACCTGTTGTTTCTAGAAAACTTTGGGTAAGAAAAATCTGATTTTAGATGTTTTGTTGCATACACTCCTTTAAAAACTTGTGCTACTAATTCATGGTATTTTGATAGTGGATGCTCTAGACATGTGACAGGTGATGGAGACATTCTTGCAGAGTATCTAAGTTCCTCTTCAGGTCAAGCAACATTTCGTGATGGTATGAAAGGACGAATCCTTGGCAAAGAACACTAGATGTGGAGTGCTT
Source organism: Pachysandra terminalis (assembly GCA_031762675.1). Taxonomy (NCBI): domain Eukaryota; kingdom Viridiplantae; phylum Streptophyta; class Magnoliopsida; order Buxales; family Buxaceae; genus Pachysandra; species Pachysandra terminalis. The sequence goes on along the minus strand of JAUPMG010274880.1, from coordinate 18,582 downwards.
TCCAAGACTAAAGAATGTGCTTCATGTAGAAGGGCTAAAAGCAAATTTGATAAGCATTAGCCAACTATATGATCAGAATTTGTTTGTAAGATTCACAAAGGACAAAGGTCTAGTCTTTGAAAAGACTGAAACATGTGTTTTGAAGGGATTCAGATCTCCCGACAACTGTTACAGTTTCTCACAACCACTCACTTGTCACACAAGCCTCATGAAGGAAGTTGATGTTCAGAAAAGTCAGGAGGAAGTCACTGTTCATGAGACTTCAAATAAAACTCCAATATTTTCTGAAACAGAAGAAACTGTCACAACAGATTCTGTAACAGAGTCTGTAATAGCTTTAGGTACAGAACATACATAAACTGATTCTGTTTCTTTTGACATTGCAGATCCAGCTACTCGAGGACCCTCTTCTAAAATCCAGAAGAATCATCCACAAATAATATCATTGGGAATCTAGATTATGGGATTCGTACCAGAGGCAAGCCAAAGTGATGCTGACTGGGTAGGTAATGCTGATGACAAGAAGAGCACCACTGGAGGGTGTTTTTACCTTGGGAACAATCTGGTGTCCTGGTATAGTATGAAACAGAACTCCATATCTCTGTCCACTGCTGAAGCCGAATATATTGCAGTCGGTAGTTGTTGTACCCAACTAATTTGGATGAAACGAATGCTTAAGGTCTATGGTATTGTACATGATAGTTTAACTGCTTTTTGTGACAATACTAGTGCTATTAATATCTCTAAGAATCCAGTCCAACACTCTAGGAACAAGCATATTGACATAAGACATCATTTTATTAGAGAGTTGGTTGAGCACAGAACTGTTGTAACAGAGATACAACATGCACACATTTTTACTAAGGCTCTTGATGCAATGCGTTTTGAATTCTTGAGAATGACCTTAGGGTTATGCATGATGTAATTTACATGTTCTTCACGATCTGGTCTGTTTTTTAGGTTTACAATCTTTGAATTTTAACACTTTAATCTAATAAACTAAGCTTTTGATGCATGTTGATTTTGAGTTTAGAACCAATCCTTTTAGCACAACAGCATGCATATTCTGGACTGAATACTTGAAGTACGTACAACTACTGTTAAGAAGATTCTATTTGAAAGATTTTGTTGATAATCTCTACCTTGTCATGTGTATGATGATATCCATGAGTAATCTGGGCCTATGTATTACCAATATGTAGATTAAGAACTACCATGAGATAGTCATAGTGAAAATATTCATTGGAAAGAGCTACCTACACTATTGTGTGAAGCTATCCATGAGTAATCTGGTTTTATGTATAATCAATATATAGATGGAGATCTACCATGAGAAAAGAGCTACCTTAGTGATAAGTGTGAAAGCTACCAACTGGTTTCAAAATAAAAATAAAAAGGGGGATCAAGGACATGTTTAACAAATCTTTCAAAAAAATGATTTGAAATATCAAGTTGGAAATATGATAGATTCTTCTAGAATGTAATTTGCTGAGCACACACACACAATTGGTTCCAAATTCTTATCAGTTTACATTTAAATTTGAGAACTTTTCAGTTAAAGTATTAAAAGTTAAACCTTGTGAATTTGAAAAAAAAATACTGATCTAAAAGATGTGATTTTATTTCATTTGCAATATTTAAAAAAAAAATGAAGAGCCATTGGTACTTTTGTCTGTCATGTTCTCAATTTGTTGTAACATGTACTACAGAAGTTTGGCTCTTCAACTGTCAGTTATTACTAACTGAATTTTTGAAATGTTGATATCTTATGAAAGTGGCGCGTCCTTGAGTGTTATTGTATTTGATTAGGGTTTTTCCCTAAAAACTCAAAAAGGGCTTTCTCGTTCTCATCTCTTCTCAAAAGCTCCTTATTTCTTCTCAAGAATCCTAACTCTCTATTTTGCTAGAATCCTCTTGGAGTTTATTGATTTTTCTGAACATAGTTACCACTCGTATTTCATCTGAATCAAAGTTGGTTGGTCGCTTGTCTGCACAGAGGAAATCACAGGATTCTCCAATGGAAATTGGCTCGTCTTTGTCCTCTTCTCAGAGCAGCGCACCTCCACCCGTAGGTGATTCATCTGCAGCACCACCACCGGATTCATTCTTCCGGAGCCAAGGGTTTCTCGCTTGGTATCCAAAACCCTACATCAAACGTGATGTTGGTTCTTCACAACCGTCAATGCCCAAATCGCAAGCACCTGTAAATTCGTCTTCTTCCTCCTCTAATTTTTTTGAGTTTTTGGTTCAATCATTAAAGAATAAGAAATTGTCAACAAAGAAAGGGGTTCTCAAGATATCTCGCCGGAAGTATGAGAAATTACATTCAGGGAATTTGGGCTCGAGTGCCCCACCGCATTCTCCACCATCAGATGACTTTGAGACAACCACACCTTCAGTTCCTCCTTCCCAATCCGGGTATGATAGTTTTATTTCTCCGCTTCATAGTCATCTTTGGTCATGTTTTTCCAAACGAAAATTGCTGTCTGAAAGTTGATTAAGATGTCAGACCATCAACAAACTGGTATTGTTGATTTCTTAAAGACCCATGGTCTGTTGGGAACAATCAGTCAAGCCTGTGCCTATGCACCTACTGTTGTTCTTGAATTTTATTCAAATCTGTCTATTGGGATTTCAGATTCCTCCTCCCCTAACTTTTGTAAGGTGTTTACCCGTGGGAAAATCTTTGATTTCTCCCCTTTTATCATCAATGCATACTATGGAGTTACACCCTCATCCTCCTCTCCCAGTCGAGAGTTGGATCATTCATTTGATATGAACCGTGTCATTACAGAGTTAACAGGGTCTGTTACTTTACAATGGCCCAAATCTCAGACCTTTCTCTCTGCTAATCTCAGTGTGCGTTATGCTATTCTCCATAAGATAACATTGGTCAATTGGCTTCCTAGTCTTCACACCACTTCTATTTCTCGGGATTTAGCCTCCTTATTGTTTATTATTGGCACAGGGTTATCCTTCAATGTTGGAAAGCATATTTTTGAAGTAATTGTGAGTCATGCTGAAGTGGAATCCCCTTATGGGGTGCTTCCCTTCCCTTCTCTTATTTTTGCTCTACTGAAGTCTCAACATGTTATTCTCGAGCCATCGGACCTTCTTGAGTACCCTAAGAAACCTATTCAGGTTTCTAGAAAACTTTTTTGAGGCAGACACATAGCTGACATTGAGGGGGAGTCTTCACAGCCGACACCATCATCTCCTGTTCCAACTGTTCCTGGAACTGTCTCATCAGATGAGCTGCAAAAGTTTTTGAAATCTGAGTTAGCAGCTGTTAAGGTGGAGCTTCAAGGGTTGGCTGACCGGACTCGGATGCTGCAAGCCAAGGAACAACAACTGGAGAGGCTGCTCATACTATTCAGATCCTCTGCTCCTTCTGCCTCTGCTCCTCTATCCTCTTGATGTTGCTGCACTATTCTTTGGCCACCTTTTACCAAAAACAAGGGGAGTAAATATTTATACTGTTTGTTTGTTTTTTTTTTTTTTTTGCTGAGATGTTTATTATACTGTTCTTGCTGATGATTAGTTGACTTAATTTGATAATGTTTGATCACTAGTGAATTCTGTTGATATTAATGATCTGATTAGTTCTCATTTTGAATGTGATATGCTAATGAATTCTATTGATATTAATTAATTGTTAGTTCTCATTTTGAATGAGATCAGTTTGTTTTGCTACTCACTTTGTTTAAATGGATCTAATTATGTGAGTTATTTCTATTGATAAACATTGGAGGTGTTTTTGCCAAAAATGCCAAAGGAGGAGATTGTTAGATCTCACGTGTGTATATTGGCATTATTGGCAAGCTTTGAGTTGGCAAATAACACACACTTTCTAATTAATTCCATATTTGGCCGTATCCAGAATGTTTCTAATTTCAAATTAAGTAATTGCTAAAATCATGCGCATGTGATCTGATTCTGATATGATTGTAATGTTTTAGGCAAGAATATCTAAGAGAATATATACAACCAGCTTGTAAATATTCCAAGAGACTGAATTAAGAAGCATATTGATTTCGTAAGAAGATTGCGTGGGTCATGCGTGAGATGTTACTGCTGGTGTTTAAAGAGAAGGTTCTAACCTCAGAAGACCTCTCAAATGAAAAGAAGCTTGCAGAATGCGTGAGATGGTACAACTGGTGTATTTGAAGAGAAGCTTCTAAAAACAGTAGATCACGTAAATCTGAACTGTATTCTGTTGAAGGCAAGATTCTGGAAATATTGTGGATTAAGCAAGAGATCAACCCACAAGATATTCTTCATTATATTGTTGCTAATTAATAGCAAGGGTTGGCTATCTATAAGGGAATATTCTGAGAATATTCTTGATTGAGATCAAGAAGATTTGAAGAAGAATTTGAATAAGATCGTGATCTGATTTCAAATTGTAGTTTGGAGATCTGCTGTAACGAAGTGTTGCAACAGTGTTGCAATAGTCTGTCATCCGAGAATCTGAAAAAGATCTGTTACCTTCTTTATAAATACACATTGAGCTACGTGAAGAAGGGTAACTCTCCAAGGTATTCAAGTTTATCATATCAGTATTTTTACAGTTCTTCGGGAGAAAAACTTTGAGTCTTCAGGAGAAGACGACTGCAGATTGAAGGGAGTTCAATCATACATTACAGTTCTTCGGGAGAAGAACTTTGAGCCTTCGTGAGAAGGCGGTTGCAGATTGAAGGGAGTTCAATCATGCATGCATAAGTCGAGGGGAGTTCACTGGACAAGTCCATGAAGTTGATTCTACACAATGGCGACAAAATTCAAGAGAGAGTCTTTAATTTGTGTAAGACCAAATTAGTGTATGTAATTTTGTTTACTTTAGTGGATTGTTCATTATCTGGACGTGGTCCCGAGAAGTAGGTGTATACCGAACCTCATAAAAACTGTCTGTGTTATTGTCTTGATTTTCATTAGATAACACTAACTAATCTAACAATTGATAGAATATAGATTACTTTATACAACCGGATCTTACATGTTCATTGTTAACTTCTTTTCAATTTTGTTTTATAATTTATACTACAGTTGCAATGCTTATAAACAAAGATTTCTGGACAATGACAAGAGAAGCAAGTAAGTTCAGATTAGATGCGACTAAGTACTATAGTTTACTAGCTTCAAGTGCTGTGGTTTGGCAGATGACACGGTTCGGTACCGTTGGACTTGCTTTCTGCACTTCATCTCTCTCTCTATAATAGAGCTCCTCTTTTAGGATTTACTCTTGATTAGTTGCACATTGGGTGTCTTATAAGGACGGATTTGATGTAAGTTGATGTAGAAAACTGAAGTTTTGAAGTGCCAAAGTCAAAAGAGTAATTTGATCTTTGGCAAGTTTGCATTAAAAATTTTGAAATGGGAGAGAAAGAGCAAGAAGAAGAGAGCAGAAAAAACGCAAAAAACGCTGATTTGTAAACGTGGAATAGGATTCAATATTTTTTTAATATGTTTTAGAAAGGATTTACCGGCTTGTTCTTATGGATCAGTTGGATAAGTGCTCCCCACTTATCCACCGCAATAATAAGTATTTACTTGAAACAAATTGTATTTGATAAAAACATTTATTTAAGTGCTTATGAAAGTTTAGGGGTAAAATAGATATTATAAAAATATTATTAAAGTTTAAAGACAACATTTATTTAAGTGCTTGTGAAAGTTTAGAGATAAAATAGATATTTTAAAAATATTACTAAAGTTGTGAAATAGCTTAACGCATAAAAGCTTGGGAGAAGCTACTGTCAGCTTCTTTTTATAAGTAGCCTTCCTCTACTGCTTATGGATACACGCTTCCCCATAAGCCCAGCCAAACACATTTTTAAATTTAATAAATACTTATATAAACTATAAGTTACAATAAGTGCTTATAGAAGCAATGACAAACACGACCTTAATGTCTGTTGATTCTCTTAACAGTCATTATTTATGAGAGAGCAAAATGTTATGTGAAGAGAGGCAAGTGTAATTTGCACGTACCTCAAGGAAGTAACTGTAATTTGCTCAATTATTTGTTGTTCGTGTTGTAAAATATTGACACGTGTACCTTAAGTATCAAAACAAACTTTCTTATGCTTGAATCTTCTCAACACATTCAAACGAGGACATGCTTTTAGTACGCATTCAACAATTTCTATCATCGTTAAGTAGATGTGGCAATGGGTCGGGTCGGGTCGATTTTGTAACCGAATTGAGGCTTAAATGGGTTGGGTCGGGTTTGACTTGTTTATCAACGGGTCAAGAAAATTCAACCCGAACCCAACCTGCCCATAAATAGGTCGAATATGCTAATCCGTTTAAAATTTATTTAATTAATTAATAATTTATTTATTTTAATTTTTATTATTTTATTATTATAGTATTATTTTTTTATTTTTAATTTTAAAATAATAATATAATAAAATTAATAATAAACAGATCACACTGGTTTCATGGGTTGAATCAAATTCGACCTGTTTATCAACAGGTCAAAAAAATCTCAATCCAAATCTAACCCATTTAATAAACGAATCAATCCTAACCTGTTTAATCTGATTGGATCGGGTCATATGTTTTGCCAGCTCTATCGTTAAGGAGGAAAAAATAGCTAGCTACAATAGAAGGGAATAAGACGGATCGATGTCTTTTTTTTTTGTTTTTTTAGGTGAATAAGACGAATGAAAGAAATATCGAGGTCAAGCTTGGCTGCGTCATGACTCAAGTCTAGAGTTCAAATGTTGGACTCGCAAACTAAGTTTGAACTTTAAGAAAAGCTCATTTACGTAATGAGCTTGAGTTCAGTAAGGGGGGATTCCACTTTGATAATTAACTCATAAAATCATTGGCACAACTTAAAAGTGTTGGATATTCCACTTTGTGGACTTCAAATTTGTGTATGAGTTGGATAAGTTTGTCTTATTCGGAAATGTAATTTTTCATTAGATATGGTTATCTTGTACTGATTTGATTAAGCAGAATGAATTCTCTTCTGTTTATACTTTTTGACTATATTTTTCTTTGTTGTGACTTCTCGTAATTATTTTGACACATATATACATGTTGTACAAATTTCATTAGGGTTTTAATTTTTTTTGCTTTAATTCACCATTTAGTTGTCCATTACATCGATGTAAAAACGGTTTTTCTAAAAGGTGATTTTATCGAGAAGATTTATATGGAGCAAACTGAAAGGTTTGTTCTCCCAGGCTAAGAAAAGAAATCTCTTTATGGCCTAAAGCTAAATCTTATGTTGTAGCATGAGAAATTTGACCAAATAGTGATATTTTAAGGTTAATAATTTAGATAAACATGTTTACAGTTAATTCAATGTTTGTGTTGTCATTTGTTTATATGTTGATGACATGCATATTTTCTCTACTAATCTTGAAACGGTGGAGGATACAAAAATGTTTCTTTCATCTAACGTTGATATGAAAGATGTAGAAGAGGCTGATGTTATCGTACGAATTAAAATCCTAAGAAAAAGGAATGGACTGGCTTTATATATTGAAAAAGTTCTAAGTAGATATGATCATTTTTTATCATAAGCCAGCTCCTACTCCTATAGATCTTAATATAAAGTTAATGGAATACACTGGTCGATGTAAATCTCAATTAGAGTATTCCAATGTAATATTTGAGAGTCTTATTGTATAAAGTCTCAAGTAAGAAATACAATGGGAAGTCAAAATATTTACGTCTCAGATATCAGTTTGTGAGGCAATTACTCAAAAGTAGAATAATTATGGTCGACTATGTAGATTCGAATTCAAACCTAGTTAATTATTTGACGAAAGGTCTTGCTAGAAATATGGTCTATATGACGTCACAAGAATGAGGTTAAGGTCATTTTCACTTCAACCATCTTTAATGAGAACCCAACTTATGTCTTGAAGTTATAAACAAAGTTCAATGGGTACAAACAAGTTACATGTATGGTTTAGCTGAACACTAGAAACTACCTCATTCCTAGACATTGAATAGTGTCAAGATATGCATGAGAGAAGCTGGATAAAAGATATTCTTAATAAGTCCTTAAATGTGACTCACAGATTCTCCTGTGTGGATTTACCTAGATAAGTGTGGGAGTCAAGCCGCTTCCTATAAAAATCTTGACCGTTTCCTAGAGCACTCAAGAAACAAGATACTGCACATGGCCATTAACGTATAAAGCTAAATGACAACTCTATTCCTTGGAAAGGAGTACGTGTGTTAGTCTCTGGTTTATCTCTATGGTCCTTGGTTCAATATCCGTTCACCATAGCATCTTAATAAACTTTGAGCTATCCACACTAAGTGAAAGTTCAAGTTTAACAAACACTTATCACCTATGTACAATTTTTCGTGATGATTCCAAGTTTGCAAAATGAATTTATTGTCAATGTATTATTTTTTAACTATTAAGAGTCTATATTTATTTTGAAAATGGTGGAGGATTGTTGGATATTTCAAAATAGATTAGTCTTATTTTGTGTTGACAACTATTTGTGAAGTCTCTTGTCCCACATCGGATAGCTACAAAAAAAGTGAAGGCTTTATATAAGGTGAGATTCCTTTTTCTTATGTGTTTAAAAGCAAAGGGAATGACATAGTGCATTGCACTTGGGTTGGTGGTATAAAGCACGACCGCGTACATGCGTGTGCAAAGGCACAAGGGTGCTTGAGATGCAATGGGTGCTTTGTAGGCACACTTTGCACTTAGCATGGGGCGTTGCGATGGCATATGAGCCTTTTCTTTTAGAGTGTGGCCTGCCCGGTTGGACCAGTTTGATTGATTGTTTTGGTTTGATGATTCGGACATGCCTGGTTTAGGTTGATCTTCCGATTGGACATACCTGATGGATCCAAGTGATCTGGTATGTCAGATGGCGTATCTTATCGTGTTCACACGATCAATACCATTTGATCAGGATGCACCTGATCAAAGAGGTGACAACCGATCAGGTGCCTTTACATGGTCAGATCCTGATCGTAGGATCATGCTTGCACCTGATCGATGATGAATGAAGGGGTACATGCCCTTTCAGATTTGATCCAGACCATTAGATCAAGATCATTCTTGTTGGTGAACAGGTATATGTGAGTCTATAAATAGACTACAGATCCAAACCATTCAAGCATCCATAATCAGCCAATTTCGATATGATTAAGTGAGGGAGAGATCTAGACCAGATCTGATCAAGAGAATACATCAAGGCTTTCATCTAGTATTTGGCATCATCAATTCTTATATAGTGTCCTGATGATGAATGAAGGGGTACATGCCCTTTCAGATTTGATCTAGACCATTAGATCAAGATCATACTTGTTGGTGAACAGGTGTATGTGAGTCTATAAATAGACTACAGATCCAAACCATTCAAGCATCCATAATCAGCCAATTTCGATATGATTGAGTAAGGGAGAGATCTAGACCAGATCTGATCAAGAGAATAGATCAAGGCTTTCATCTAGTATTTGGCATCATCAATTCTTATACAATGTCCTGTTGTGATCGGACGTTGCACATCCGAGAATCATAACGAATCTTGATTAGAGGCTTCAATGTATCTTGAAGACATTTTCTTACTAACCCGTAATGCATTCGCGATCTTAATTGAATGGGGATAAACTTATCTAAAAGAAAGTGAGCCGATCATGCCTTGACGCTGGTTGATCAGCGGTGTAGATTGTTTTTAACCCTTCATACTCCTTATCCTTCACTGTTTTCCAACAACAAGTTTGTCCAGATCTTAGGCTTAATTGGAGTGTTGTTTCCTAAGATATTTTAAATCCTAAAAAATTGTATTTCAATTTGTAATAGTGAGAGTCTCATTGGAGGGGTCTTGATATGCTTCATGGGCTCCATGGGCATGTAAAGGACACCCCTTAGAGGGGTCTGGTATGATTCATGGGTTCCATGTAGGGATGTAAACGAGAGCTTAGCCAGTTGTGCTTAGGCTCAACTTGCAAGACCCAAGCTTGAGACCCATATTTAGGCTTGTGAGTTAAGCCTCGCCATAATAAAAAGTTCATTATGTTAACGAGTAATTGAGTTGAGCTGGGGCTGGATCAGCTTAGTTTATATATGATATTATACAACATATTCCTTTGTCATACATTATATATACTATTGGATTTAGTGGACGGCCCACTTAATCTTGGCCAACCCGTTTGGTTCGTCCATAGTAGGGCTAAGCTCTTAGGATTGGTCAGATAACCTCTCTTAATCCATATGGGATAAGGAGTTTGAGTAATACAAAGAGTTGAGTAGAGTTTTTATTTATAAAAAAGTTCCTCCTCCCAAAACCCTAATTCTAAGGATCCAACATGTCGAACAACTCTCTCTCTCTCTCTCTCTCTCTCATCCTAACGTCCCATTGAGATATGGCTGCTTCTAGGGTTTGTATACTTTCAACTCTTTGTTGTTTTAGCGTGGGAGTTGGTGTGTGGTTTTAGTAACTATGCATAATATCGATGCTTGCTCACTCCCAAGTGCAGGAGTTCAAAGAAATATAATACACGGTGAGTTCGAGGTCGAACCACAAAAATCAAGGTTATTCAAGAAAAAAGTGGGTTAAAAAACAAATATAATGGTGAAAAGTTACTAGTATTAAAAAGGAATAATTAAATGATCAAAAGTAAATGAAAGGATTAAATTCAATAGTGAGAATGCTTAGACATCGGGGCAGTTCCTTGAACCGGTATAAAATTTATTGTAACTCGGATAAATTTATATGCTTGATTGTTATGAATACCTTTGATTCGGTTGAACTAAAATAATTCAGGAACATCTCGTAACCGTAGTTAACGACATGGCTAGAATACTTTTAGAGAAACGCATTCAACTTAATTCTAGATTCCTATTAGAAACCATGAGAAATTCCTCTTAATAATGAGAAAAACATATTTGAACTCATAAAAAATAAGGAAGAACTCATACATCACAAGGGATCACAATAGATGAGCAATCAAACAGAATTCCATTAAACTCAAGAAGAATTACAATAAAAATTCATATCGATTACAAGAGAACACACCCCTAGCCTTTGCAAAGGATTAGGCTTCCATGGAAGAAGAACAATACAGAAACATATGGAGAAAAATATAGAAGAAAAAGTGATGATTGGGGAACTTATGTTTCCCCTCTATTTATAGAACTAATGAACCAAGAGCTGCCTCCATCAAAACTGACAATCTGCACCGTCCAATTCATGCCAAAATGCAGCTCCTCGCCAAAGACGCACGATCAACCTTGTCTTCCAATTCTGGTTGATAGTTTCCTTGCTAATTCTTATCTCTTGCTAATTTGGATTGATTTCCTCTTCTTCCTATGCCAAAAACGCATGCTCCCCTTGCTGATTCAGTTCTGATTTCCTTGTTTTCCAAATCACGATCAGCAACCCATGCCAATTCCAATTCTTCCCTTTTCAATTTGATACTGATTTCCTCCCTGATTGTCCCTTTGCCAATTCGGTTTGGACTTCTTGCTAATCTCTTCTCTTGCCATTTCTAATTTGGTGCTTGAAGAATTTTAGCACACCAAAAACAACACCTTCCACTTTCAATTCAAATCGTGAAGAGCATGCCAAGAACAAAACAAAAACGAGTCAGATGATGGTTGGGATGAACCGGCTTGGTTGGCAGGTCTTGGTCGGGTCGAGTCGGATTTCTTCTTTCTAATTTTATTTCTTTTGAGCTTAATCTGACCCGCCTGATCTGATCCGTCTGATCTAATCCGAATTCTCTTGATTAAAGCTTGTATCCAAAACTGTCAATGCATCCATAAATTAAGTATAAATGAGACTTTTAAAATATAATGCAATGGTAAAATAGAATTGGCAAATTCTATGTATAATCAAGAATTTAATATAAGAAAATGCAACATAAGTCATGTAATTAAGGATATAATATGTAAAAATCATGAATTATCACACCCCCTAACTTACCTTTTGCTAGTCCCTAGCAAAACTGAAACAATGAACAAAACAAAAAGTTTCTAACTATACCACTTTCGCTGGTACTCTCGATTGCATTTAGCATATGCAACAAGCCTTTAAACCCCTAGGTGTCCCTAGTGGATGAGTTACAGTCTCGTGAGCGTTTACCAGAATGATACCCACTGATGTACTTTTTTGCAAGTGTACGAATTCGTAACAAGTAATAAAGTGATGAAATAGAGTGTTGAACTCATAGGGAATTTTAGTTACTAAATACCGAAATTACTATCATAAATTTTATTTAGACAATCGAAAGTGAGATGAATATTTAACTAGCAATTAAAAGTAATAACTAAGAAAATAAAAGAATGAGTTTAAACAAGAGATCAAAGTACTAAGGCGTTTGATTTCATTATAGTTAATCCAAATCAATTCCTAAATACGCATGCTATTGAAAATCATAATCCAATTTGAAAGCGAAATCCCTAACCTATCCAAGGGTCTCTCTTGAGCACCAATAAACTTACCTCCCCGCGATAACCCACGATATCTCTATGTGAATTTAAAAGCAAGTATGCACATTAAGATCTATGGATTTTCATGTAAAATTACACAAAGCTACATAAACCATGCCAATACATCTATCAACATGTAGAATATGGTATTCTATCATAAGGAAATAAGGTTGTATATCTCCTCTCGGTCTTAATACAACTACCAAATACAATTAAATGGTGATCAAGCACTCAATTGGGTTAAGCACAATGATAAAATACTCAAAGTATGAATCATAAATTTAATAAAAATAATATTAAGAATTAAAACATCATGTCTAGATTACATCAAAGCCTTAGTAGTAAAAATTAGTTCATAATTGAACTAAGAACAAACATCAAAACAGAAAAATAGATGAAAAGGGAAGAATAAACTAATGATGCTTCAAGCTCCGCTCCAAGGTCTTCTCCCACGTGCAAGGTTGTCTTCTCACATTCACAGCTCTCTTTTTATAGAGATCCAATCACTTTGAAGAAGAATCCTTGAAGAAAAATAGTAACTTTGCCTTCAAACAGGAAACTGCCCGTGTTTCCTCTTGTACCGCGAATTGGGCCTTCTAAACGGTTTATTTGGCCTTCGTTGTCTTCATCAAAGTTGTAGTTTTCTTTCTTAGCTTTCCATAACCACCGTAATAGCATGATTTGGATGTTTCTATATTGAGTTATGGCCAAATTACTGGGGACTATTCAGAGAAATTTTGGAAAGTATCTTTCCAAAATTCAAAATAGAAACTTCCTTTTATGTGGAGTGAGACTTCACAAAAATTGCACACAAATCAGACTAGGATCTTCTAGAAGCCTTGAATGGGTCTTGGTTGGGTCGGGTTGGCTTGGATTTAATGATTTGAGTCGGGTCGGGTTAGATTTTTGGTTCTTGATCTAAATCGGGTTGGATTCAGTTTCCGGTTTTTGATCTGGTTTGGATTCCGTCCCAAGCGCAACATCCAGTTGCGTCAAGTATTGGATGTCAAAGCGGAATTCGAGTACCGGCCATACTACAAGGGAGGGCTCTGGTTGTTGCAACCTTTCGGGATCATGATGGCGGCAGGTACAGAGAGGAGTACCACCATCTGGTACTCAACATGCTTGTTCTTGCTCCTCATTGTGTGAGTCAAGGAATGGCTTGAGAACCTTCAAAGGAGGGCCTGTGTGGCTGTCCTATAAGGAACTATGTCTGGTTCCTTGACTGCAAATTCCTCATTAATTTGGGAGACAACCAAGGAAGAGTCTCTTGAGATCTGGATGCTCTGAACATTCAGCTGACGTGCTAGAGAGAGACCAATCAGCAAGGCTTCATATTCTGCTATGTTGTTTGTGCAAGAGAAATCTAGCTTGAAAGAGAAGGAGAATTGCTATCCATTGGGGGCTATTAGCTCAATCCCTGCTCCACCACCATGAGAGTTGGATGATCCGCCGAACTTCATCTGTCATTCCTCTTCAGAAAGAACAGATACCCCGTTCTTGATTTCATCCTCCTCTTCGTGGGTGGAGAAAGCAGCCAGTAGATCAGCAACGACATGTCCTTTGATGGCTCGTGGTGTCTCGTACACAATCTCAAATTGGGCTAGTTGAAGTAGCCACTTGATGTGTCTTCCATAAAGAATGGGTTGAGAGAGGAGATACTTAACAGGGTCGCTCCTAGTCACAAGATGAATTGTATGTGAATGTAGGTAGTGTTTCAGCTTGTTCACTATGTGTATTAGGGCAAGACAAGATTTTTCTATCTTGGAGTATCTGATTTCTGCCCCCTGCAGAAGTCTGCTGATGTAATAGATAGGTCTCTCGAAGCCTTGCTCGTCCTCTTGAGAAAGCAGACCTCCTATAGCTCGATCAGTGAAAGCGAGGTATAACCTGAGAGGTTTCCCTCGAATTGGAGCCATCATGGTGTGAGAATGGGTGAGTACTTGCTTGATGGCCTCGAATGCTTGCTGATATCTTTCATTCCAATCAAAAGAAGCATTCTTCTTCAAGAGTGGCATGAGGGGAACCAAGTGGGTTAAAAGTCCGGGTATGAACCTCCGGATGTAGGACACCCGTCCGAGGAATGACTTCAGCTCCTTCTGAGTCTTAGGAGGAGTTAAGTCAATGACAACATTAGCCTTTGTGGGATCCAAGTCTATCCCATGCCTATGGACTATAAACCCAAGGAACTTCCCAGAGGAAACCCCGAAGCACACTTCGCGGGATTCATCTTGAGTTTATACATCCAACATCTCTGAAAAAACCTTTCCAAAATGGCAAGATGGTCTCCCTTCTTAGCTGACTTGATAACCAGATCATCTACATAGTCTTCAACTTCCCCAGGCATCATGTCATGGAATATAACAGTCATGGCCCTTTGATAAGTTGCTCCAGCATTTTTAAGACCAAAAGGCATGACTGTATAGTAGAAATTTCTCAAAGGAGTTCTGAAAACAATCTTTTCAGCGTCCCTTGGGTCCATAAGGATCTGGTTATACCCTGAGAATCCATCCATGAAGGAGAACATCTCATTCCCCGCAACAACGTCAATTAGTATATCCATCTTCGGCAAAGGGAAATCGTCCTTTGGACAGGCTTTATTGAGATCGCTGAAGTCTATACAACATCTAATCTGCCAATTTTTCTTCCTTACAAGGACTATATTGGACAACCAAGAAGGATGTTGGATAGGCTTGATGAAGCTTGCTTGCAAAAGCTTCTCGACTTCAGCATTGATCTGCAACTCAATGTCTGGCCTGAAGGTACTTGATACTTGTTTGATAGGGCGCATCTCAGGAGAGAGGTGAAGCCTGTGAGTCACCAACCCAGGATCAAGACCTGGCATATCTTCATAGCTCCATGCGAAGACATCTTTGTACTGGGAGAGTAGTACTATGAAGACCTTCTTGTGATCTGGCTCGAGGGAGGAAGAGATCTGCACAGGTTTGTTAATGGTTGGCTCCTCTTCAAGGTCAACTGTAGTCAACTCCTTCTGAACAGCTTGAACACCATCCTGCAAGTGTTCCGGGGCTAGTTCAACTTTGGATTTGGGAGTTTCTGGAATTTCTTCACCAGGGGCACACTGCAAGACGTCAACGGATGGAGCCCCCTGGGATTGCTATAAGCGATAAACGTGTCTTTTGTCTGCAAGGTCCACCCTTATATAACGAGCCTTCGAAGGTCGAGGGCCTTCCGAAGGTGATAGTGCTGAAGAGGTCAGTATTGAAGAAGATGGTGCTGATGGAGATGGAAGTGAAGAAGACGGCGCTGGGCGAGCAATTGGTTCCAGGGTAGTCCACAAGGGTAGAAGAGTTTCTTGAGGCTTGGTGACGCGGCATTCCCCTTCTGGAACAAATCCATCATAATGATTTGCCTCGTCATAATGGGTCTCTGATTCATCAAAGGGGAATGGTTCTGCCACCACCCTGACAATCTTCCCGTTCCAGATTCCCTTCAAGCACTGATGATAGGTGGAAGGTACCACCTTCACCCGGTGTATCCATGGCCTTCCCAACAGCGCGTGAAACGCCGCTCTGTCATCAATGACATGAAATGTGGTAGGGAATCTGAAAGAACCTAGACGAAGGCTGAGAGAGATATAGCCCATCGTCTGCTGCCACTGGGTATCAAAACCCAGAATCCGGATTCGGCTAGGGATGATGCAGTTGCTAGAGACTCCAACTGCTTCCAGGATCTTCAGAGGAATGAGGTTGACTGCTGAACCACCGTCAACCAACGCCCTCCGAACCTCCACACCCTGTAAGGTGGCATTCACATACAGGGGTTTGTTGTGGTCCTCCGAAGACACCATCATGTCTTCTTCCGTGAAAGTTATAGCGTGCTTACCGAGTCGTGGAGAGTGGTGTGTGGAAGCTTCCTGGCAGTTGAAGCACTGGAAATGGTATTTCTTCATGATTCCCAACAATGTCTGAGTAGCCTCCGTCCGCGTCTCAGAGGTAAACTGCATATCCTCAAAGAACATCTAGAACTAGGTGGTACCGTGCGTAGCCTCACTGGATTGGGGGTCTGACTTTTGCTGGTTAGTAAAGATGAACATCATGTGCACAATTTCTCTTCCTTTTCCTCCATGCTGAAGAAGAGGATCAATGTGTATCTATGCATTCCGGATTTCAATATATCCAGCCGCTAGCCTAGCATGGACGAGCTTCCTCAAGGCCCAACAGTCAAAGGTGGAATGACGAGTATGGCGGTGGAATTTGCAATACCGCAGGAACCGTTTGTCAGCCTCTGAGGGTTCCTTCTCAATAGGCGGTAGCAAGACACGATCATCCTTGATCCCTTCTTGCAGTAGAGCATCCAGCTAGGCAGGAGTACTCGGTTGTTGTTGTTGGTGTTGGTGTTGCTGCTACTGCTAGGCCTGCCTTTCCTGTTAGGAACAGGCTCTTCCTCTTTGCCAGTAGTGACAACTAGAGCACACTTCCTCTTTATCCTCTTCTCAGGAGAAGGAATAGAGGCATTTGTCCTCTTGGCGTACTCGTACAGCTTGGTGAAGCTCTTGCTCTCATGGTTCTCTATGTGGATGCGGTATGGCAGGAGCATACCATTGATGCAAATCCTGACAAACTTCTCCTCAGAAGCTGCTTCCGTGCAAGTGATTACCAGGTCCCTGAAACACTTGACATAATAGACAAGGTCTTCCTCCTGCTTTTGCCTCTATCGGCTGAGATCAATGATGGTGAGCTTCCCTTCAGTGATAAGAACTTGTGGTGGAACAAGGGCACCATGTCCTCCTAAGCATGCATAGAACCAGGCTCTAACCTGTTGTACCAGGTGTAAGCCCTCTCAGAGAGTGATTTTGAGAACTCCCGCAGACGGAGCTCTTTGTTGCCAGCATAAGCTCCCAGTGCTTCTATAAAGCGACTAACATGCTCTCTGACATTCTCGTTTTGCCCTGAAAACTGGGGAAAGACATGGGTTTCATAGTCTTTGGGGTACGGCAGGCTAAGGAGAGCCTCTGGGTACGGAGGACAAAAGTCACTACTGATCCAGTCCGTATCTCTGGACTGGGACTTCTTTAAAAGAGCTTGGACATCTGCAATGGTGACAAAGCTTGATTTGGGTGCATATGGAGGTATGAAAATGCATGGAGAAGGGTTTGCTGTAGGAGAAGTTTTGACAGGAGAATTTACTGAAGAACTGGGAACAGGTTTGCTAGGAAAAGCATCCAGTTGAGCCTATAGAGCCAAAATGGTTGCTCTAAGAGATTTAGCCATCTCTTCAGGGTCTTAAGGAGGGTTTTGTTCTTAGATATCTTCCATAGAAGGGGTAGTGTTGGAAATGGATGGATCCATGAGGAAACGATGAGATGCAAACTACAAACAGGTTGGAGATGAAAGGAAACGACTAAAGACTCCCCAGTGAAGTCGCCAAAAATGGCGATGACGGATTTGTAAAAGACTAAATATATTAGAATAGAAAGACAACTAATACATATGGACTGATACAGTCATCTCGTCAGAGAAAAGGTAGGGAAGTCTGTCTCAAGATAGCCTAAACCGTCGCGCAACCATTCTGTAAAGAGCGTTCCTTGTCAACTTTGACCCGTGGAGAAGAAAAAGAGAAGTGACAAGAAGGAAACGAATATTGCAATAACTGAGAAAGGCAGTTAAAATGCAATCTCAGAGCAGTAAAACCTCACAGTTTGAAGGCTGTTCTCTTTCTCTTTCAGTGTCTTTACTCATTGTTGTTTCAAATTTCAGAGTTGCTAGTTTTAACTCAGATTTCTGATTGATGATCTTTGATGCTTCAGATCCCCTTCAATGGAGGATGGGTTCTGGTATTTGTAGGGAGTTTTCCACTTCAAATATGACAAGTGTCACTCGGCTAAGCGTTTAGAGGGGGACCCTCACGTGCGAAGCAAATCCTGAGTGACACATGGTTCTGAATCATATCTTGAAGGACGCGTGTTCTTCAACACGAATAAGTTACTTCCAGAGAAAGAGACAAAATCATTTCAAACCTTAAAAACTGCTCTGCGAAAGGTTGCTTTGGAACTTTAGCAACACGGATCAAGGGGCGCGTGTCATACAAATCCCAAAGAACAATGTCACTATTCCTGCTGCCATTCCAGATAAGACAAAACCCCCTTTAGATAAGTTAGAAAGCAGATATTATAAGTCGGTGAGATTTTTACCACG
>JAUPMG010274872.1:2284-18967 GCA_031762675.1 Pachysandra terminalis | reverse complement strand
ACAGTAAAGTTGTTGACCAAGTCTTGACTTGACACAAGAGTTAGGCCCCTTTTCAAAATGATTTATATTTCCAATGACAATGTAACATCAAGCAATCTCGTGAAGTAGTTTAGCTGTCTAAAGTGCCTGTTCATGATATCACATGGATCCAAGGCAGAAAAAAAATCAACAAGCCTAGTTAACATCAACCAACCCTGGCCGGCATCGGGATCACCTCACTAGTTAGTTCATTGAGAAGGAAGGCACAACCCTCAACCATCAATTTATAAATATGTGGTCAAGTAAAACCAATCAACAAAAAGAAGCATCACTTATCTTTTACCTTCAACAATATATTCTAGCATACCAACCATGGCCTCAAGCTTTCTAAAACCTCTTCTATTCATTGTATCAATTGTGACGGTCACTCCTTGGATGGCAAAAGCAAGTGATCCAGATATCACCTCTGACTTTATAGCCCCAGCAAACGCCAATGTGGTTGATGGAAACTTCTTCACCTTCACTGGAATGCGCGGACTATTTGATGCCGCTATACCACCAACCTTCAAGGTGACAAAGGCTAGCATGGCCGAGTTCCCAGCTCTCAATGGTCAGAGTGTTTCCTTGGCGGTACTCCAGTACCCAACCAGCGGTGTCAATCCCCCTCACACCCACCCGCGTGCAGCAGAGCTTCTCTTTGTTGTTGATGGTAGCCTTGAGGTGGGTGTTATCGATACCACAAACAAACTTTACACTCAAACACTCCAACTTGGGGACATGTTCGTTTTTCCCAAGGGTCTGATTCACTATCAGTACAATGCAAACCCAAAAGAACCAGCCATGGCCATCTCTGCCTTTGGAAGTGCAAATGCTGGAACTGTTTCTGTTCCTACGAGCATGTTTGCAACTGCCATTGATGATGCCATCCTTGCCAAGGCTTTCAAAACCGATATGTTAACCATTCAGAAGATCAAAGCAGGTCTTGTAGCCAAGGCCTAATAGAAACTCCCTTCCATGATTCACCACAATTCATACCTTGCTATATTACTGAAATATATTTATCCATTCATTCGTTTAACTTCCCATTCAAATTGTTTCAATCTAAGTTTGAGATGCTCAAATCTTGTACTATTGTGACTGAATAAATAGTGATGTTTCCATGACTTTGAATCAGTAAGACCATTATTTATGGCTTTACTGAACTACTGTTTTGGTGTACTGGAAAATGACCACCTTAACCATAAACTTCTAATGCATTGAATCTTATTTTCCTAATTACCAAATTCATCCACATTCCCTCTGTTATTAAAATCTTACAATTCATTGTGTTAATCTTACGATTTGATTTGACCCTAGGTCGATTCATATCAGTGAGAAAATCAGTTTATGTTTGAATCATACGATTTACATATTGAATCATATGATTTATCAGACGATTTAAATGATTCGACTATGCAGCTCGAAAAATGTCAATTTCTTTTTGTTTTAACTAAAAAACTTCCTCCCATTTTTTGTTTAGTTTGATCATTCTTTATATGAAACATAGTACTTTAAAATAATTATGTATGTTTAAAGAAACATGGTTTACTTAATTTAACAACAAAAAACCCTTTTTCTAACAGAATTCCAGAACCTAAACTCTAAATCCTACTACTAAAATTACTATGAATCTTATGATTTACGATTCACTCAATTCTAAGTTTCCCAAACTATTTTCGATTTGATTCCACTTTGACAACCTTGCACATATCGTGAAAGTTTATACCAAAACCAATCTACTAACAGTGAGCAAGAACAATCAAATCAAATGACTTTAGAGCTACACACAGCAATATTTTTATAATTGAATCATGATTTGAACAATCACCATTGTCATCATATAATTTATACTAAAATAATGTAATATTTCATATCATTGCTCGTGTCTACTGTGTTGTGATGATGAATGTTTCTACCATTAATGAAATTGATTGCATGTCATTCATTTTTTTTATCAAGTTCCATTTTGAAATCAATGCCATCCTAGGACACCTAAGTAGAACATCTACGCTATTTCTGCATCAATGATATAAAGGGGTATGCTATCCTCCTATTCTTTGACCTTTGATTCAATTTGTACAATGCCCAGAAACCTCGGTCTAGTCCTGTTAAACCCATACTGGAATCAATGAGTGACTGCCATCATATGGACAGCACTGGGAGGAGAATTGACCTCAATACTACTGTCAAGATTATCTTTAGTTTCCAAAATCATCAACACAATCTGGTTCAAAATATACAGAACTGGAAAGACTGTATCAGAGAAGCAGAGAAAGAGAGAAAGCAAGGAAGAACAGCATGGAAGATAATTATGAGTTCCATCCATGATATAGATTATCACGGTTCAAGGTTTTTGTTAGAGATAGTAGGTGGTTCATTTTCACTGGTCTCTAGATCCAAGGGGGAGGGACCTGAGACTCAGGAATGAATTTGGCCGGATGAGGAATGAATTCGACCGGATGTCCGACTTTGGCTCCTCCTTCAAAGAGACTCAGGAGCGGCATCAGGGGATCAACCTATTTCTCCAATCGACCGCTGCCTTCACCCATGACTCGGCCGTACAGCGAGAGAAGTACTTTTATCAGAAGGCTGAGATCGCCAAGCTCGATCAGGAGCTGGCTGCCATCCATTCCTCTATGATAGCAGTCGGTGCCCAGATTGCAGAGTTGCTGAAGCAGAAAGCTAATCTGATTCAACAGCAGAAGAAGAACAAGGCCAACGCACATCTAGAGGAGCTAAACCAGGACATCCGATCGACCCCGCTGAAGATGGTTTGGCTGGTTAAAGAGTCAAACCCCCATTTGCCCACCATGGAGATGGAAACGGAGGACATGGCTAAGGACATAGCCAACATTGTCATGGTTAAGATAAAGTTACAATAAAGGTGGAGGTCGATTAAAAATTTGAAATACATTCTGTTCCTTCCAAAATCCAAATAACGAATGAAGAGTGATAGAGCTTTCAAAGAATGTAACTGCACAAGTATCTTTCAAGACAGAGAAAACTGCTAACTCTAAAGGAAGCTGACATGTTGGTTGATAAGGAGCTCCACACTAGCCCTTGGGGCCAAGACTGGCCTCGATCTTCTAAATAATGGACATATAAGTTTTGAAAGCCTTATTAGAGAAGTCGTTGTCATTAATGGCAGTGGTGAATATAGCTCTAGGAAAAATACAGTTCCAGCTTTCACATTATCAAAGGCTGAAAGTGCAAAGGGAGAATCCTATGCACTTTGATACTAATAGTTAACAACCCTTTGGAAAAACAAACTTGTCAACTGCTTGAAGATTCTGAATGTAGAGTTTGTTACTTGTGTTGATGAGGTCACAGGAAGTTCCCCGAGGACTTCCACTGCACAGGCCATTTTCCCGGCAACTAGAACTGAAAATAAATCAGCTATTTTTTCTTAACTGAAGGCCCTTGAACTTATCATCTAAATTTTAAAATGTTGATGATTATACTTATGTCACAGCTCACAACTCACAAGCAAGAAGATGACAAAAAATGCATAATATTTTCTCTAATGGTAACAGAGTTTTTGAAAGAATACTATAAGAGTTTCTTATTATATTGCTTGAGTGAAAGGGCAGACAATCAAGGATAAGGCTCAAGTTTTTGAAGGGTGACTACTTTCTATTCCCTTTAAAGGACACCCACAGAGACCATTACCATCAAATGAAGATGAGCTTTGTCATCAAAGAAGTTGTCATATGGTAATTGATATGAAGAATGAAACAAGATGTTAGTTAACTAACATATAGCTAATCATTGGACATTACTATGGGAGTTTAGCAATTAAGTAGAATCACAAACGCATCCACACACTACGTACACACATAAACACAGAGAGACACATAGAGATCTGTGGGATTCTGAAGCAACCGTGTGGAGGTAAGGGCTACAAATATTTTGGGTTATGCTAACGGTTTTTTGGAGAACATATGCTGTATAAACTAGAATGGGAACCAAATTCACCGTTTAATGGAGATCTCTGCATAGGCTCTGTTAATTTCCTCAATATATACCTACTTATTCTCTCACCTCTCTTGTAACTTCCAGGTAAACTTAGCCTGCAATTTGTTTCCTTTTTTGTTTTTGTTTTATCTTCTGAAAGTCAAATCAAAGCAGTCCAATCTGTTCATGACTAGATTATAGTATTAATCTACCAATAGCAAGAGGAAGCTGTACTTTAGAGTCTGAGGTGATATCTGCATCCCTTGCAGTCACCTTTCTGTTCACGTTGAAGGCAGATACCAATAGCAAGAGGAAGCTGTGCTTTAGAGTGCACAAGGCCATGATAAATAAGAAGAGAGTTGTGATAGACTACGTTTAGGAAATAAGATCTATAAATAAATTCTTCGTCAAGGTATTTATATAAATAAATTCTTCGTCAAGATATTTCTATGAGAAAGGAAATGGAGGCTATTGAAGTTTCCATGATTTTTCAATGAAGTACTTTTTGCAGGCCTGTAGATGAGTAGCTGCAGATGGAATTGCAAGGTGTTTTCCTTCAAAGTCATATTTGTCATGTTACCATTTAGACAGAAGTACATTTTCTTGAAGTCATCGCAGGGTATTTGCTGATATTCCTTTCATAGCTAATAACTAAAAAGATACACATGGTCCCCCTCCCTCCCTTCCCTCTCTTTTTGCCTTTTGCTAATATAAAATATTATGAAAAAACCATCAAGTTTTCCTTGTTCTCCAAGTTCAATATATGATTCAATATCCCTTAAATTAAACTCATAGTGATTAGAACACAAGATTCTTGAACTTGATAGAAGCTGGGCACAGTTTACATGTTGGAGCACATTTAGACGTGAAATCAAATGTCTAATCACAAATATCATACAAAACTCCTGACTCTAAACTTCTGGTTGTCTCAAGCCATTGTTTTGTCTCTGACTTCACTTGGAGCCAAGGAAGAAAGAAACATAAATCAACCTAGTGAATTTCAACCTCAGCCGGTCATCATGTCCTCGAGAAAAATGACAAGTCAACTTCTCAATGAATATATACACAACAAACATCATTTCTTTTGCATTTGCAGCTATTCCTTATTACCTTAAGCCTATCAAACATGGCCTTCGCCTATCTAAAATCTCTGCTGTTATTGCTTTTAGTTTCCATGGCTGTGTCAAGAATCACCCGGGCAAGTGATCCAGACATCTTCAGACTTCATTGTCCCATAAACTATAATTTTGTTGATTGTAAATCTTGCACCTACATTGGAATGCGCAAAATACTTGATAACTCACCAGAAAAATTTAAAGTGACAAAAGCTAGCATGCTATCATTGACACTAGCAACAAGCTTTACAACCAAACTCTCCAACTTGGGGATATGTTTGTGTTTCCTAAGGGACTTGTACACTATCAGTTCAACCTTGACCCTAAAGAATCGGCGACTGAAGTCTCCGCATTTGGAAGTGCAAATGCTGGAACTGTGTCAGTGCCTGGGACAATCTTTACCACAGGCATTGAAGATAGTATCCTTGTCAAGACCTTCAAGACTGATATTGTGACCATTAAGAAGATAAAGGCTGGTCTTGCAATGGCTTAAACATGCAGCAAGCTCAGCTCCTTTCCATTTCATTTGCGATTTATCTCATGAACATTTAGTTTCACTTGCATCCATCCTGTTGCACAAGTCCACTTCTCTGATAAGCATGTCTGGTATTTCACTCTTGCTTGATTAATAAAATTATTTTTTATTCAAGAACCAAAGTGTGAGATTTCGATACTTTGATCAAGATTATGGTATCATATTTGATTTAAGTATTTCAGTATCATGGTAAGTTCTTTTAATTGATACTCATTACCCTCCAACTAGTGTGATCCCTAGAGGTAAAAACATTTAATACACGAGAAAAGCATGAACTGCCAAAGAGAAAAGGTTAAGGATAAGATTTATTTGTAATCTTTTAATATTTACAAAAATACATGAAGATATTTAAGATGGCCAATTAAAGCATACACTAGGTCAAATTAAAAGAACCAATGGAATATGCTATAGAACATGGTAAGGAAATCACCTTCCATGGTGTGAATGAGACAATTACCAATAGTCCCCACATGAGCAAGCTCCCCCCCTGAAGTGGTGAAACCTGTTTGCATCTCGAACAATAATCCCTCTCTGGGTGATCTCTGATACCAACTTACTAAATGTGTGGCAATCTCCACAAATCCTGAGATTCTTTGACAACCTGATAGGTGTTCCCTCAGGCATGACAATAAGACCAAAAGCAATTGCTAACTTCTCGCTATGAGTGTACAATAATTCTACCTTAAGTTCCTCGTCCACATCATGTAAAACACAATTCGTATCAGGGACATAACCGGCCAACTCCAACTTTTTACTCAAACTCTTCAGCATTTCACTGATCTCCTTAGACCTAGGGTGGGTCATGTCTCCCACACTAAACTGGTAAGTCTCATCATCCACCTCGATCCATGTCCAACCTGGAGTCTTCTTCAATCTCCTTTGGGTCATCAGTTCCCTCACATTGGCAACATCTTCCCATCTACCTGCTTTTGCAAAAATATTCGAGAGCAAAACATAGTGACCAGGATTTTGTGACTGCAGTTCAAGAAGAGCTGTTGCTGCCTTTTCCGCCAACCCAATATTGCCGTGGATTCTACATGCCCCTAGCAAAGCACCCCATAATCCATTGTCTTTTTCAACAGTCATATTTTCAATCAATTCCAAAGCCTCGTCAAATTTTCCAGCACGACCGAGGAGATCAACCATACAAGTATAGTGTTTCACATCCGCTCTAACACGGTATTCTTCCCACATTAAATAGAATAACCGACGACCCTCCTCAACAAAACCTGCATGACTACATGCATACAAGAGAGAAACAAAAGTTATCAGATTTGGTAATATCCCATTTCTCAACATCATAGGGAACAAGTCAAGAGCTTCCCGACCACGCCCATGATACCCATAAGCCGCAATCAATGCACTCCAAGAGACAATGTTCTTTTCTTTCATCCCATCGAAGATCTCCCTCGAAGAATCAACGCTCCCGCACTTAGAATACATATCTATCATCACAGTTCCTAAAATAACATCCAAAGAGAACTTATTTCTTGATGTATAATCATGGATGAGCTTAGCCTTATGCATCACACCTAACTTTGCACAGGCAAAAACAACAGTCACCATAGTAACCTTGTCTGGCACAACACCTTCCTCCCTCATCTTATCAAACAAAACCAACGATTCATCAGCGTTTCCACACTCCGCATAAGCATCGATCATGACCGTTCAAGTGACCAAATCCCTCTTCGGCATTTCATCAAACAGCAGTCGAGCAGCCTCAATGACCCCACATTTCGCATACATGTTTACAAGCGCAGCTGATACAAATTGAATAAAATTCAACCCACATTTGCCCAAAAGACTGAATTGTTCTATCCATTTGAAGGTCTAAAGAGTCCCTACAAGCCCTAATAGCAAAACGGAGAGAATAGTTATCAGGTTGTACTCCTGAACGAATGATTTCCCTAAATGTCCATAAACAATTCCTGTAATCTCTCGCCTTGATAAACCCACCTACCATAGCACTCCAAGAGAAGGAATCTCACTCTCTCATACTACCAAAGAAGGCAAAGGCATCATCTAATGACTTTAGCTGTGTGTAAAGGTAAAGAAGCTTGTTTGCGACAGTCAGATTCTGAAGCATACCGTTAACAGTTGCATGGGTATGACCTTGTCTGATATGATTGAGGTTTCTACAGTGGAGTAGAGCAGAGACGTAGAATTCGGGGTCCAAAGAGAAGGAAAAATCGGTTTCAGAGATTTCTCCTATTTGGGTATGGTGATCCAAGAAGGATTGTTGTTCAGGTTCTAGTTGGGTTAAGGAATCTGCCATGGTTGCAGCTGAAGAAGCTGAGAAGAAGCATAGTCTTCTATTATGTTTTGAGACAAAGAGTGGTTTTTGAATTTGAACATAAGAAGAAGACTAACGTTTAGTTTATTTCTACACTTCAGAACATATCATCGTTTTCCTTTCTACTGGTTTTTCCAACTACATGGGAATTTGTGTTCGAAAGAATATGAGAAAATAAGTTTAAAAAATAAAAGACGGAAAATTTCTTTGTTGTTGTCAAAGGAAATGTAATAGAAAAAATTACATAGAAAAATTATTGCAGATGATTGTATCATATAAAAGAAGTTGTTGGTTGGTTTTTGGTGAACGCAATCTACATATGTCTAAGAATGTTTATGTGTTTTTATGTGTCTCAAGTTTGGAGTAGTTAAAATCGATCCGGGTATAAGCCGCTATGATATAATCATTTTCAAGATGATTTTTTTGAATTTAGTATAGGAGAACAGGTCGAGAAGGCATAAAATGTAGGCTGCGGCTATCACCCGATGATGGAAGATTCTCAAGTTTGAACCGAGTCCACCTCAAGAATTGCCTTGCACAAGTCTTCACAACTCTCTCTCTCTCTCTCTCTCTCTCTCTCTCTCTAACTCTCTCTTTCCCAAGTCTGGACCACAATGTTTCTTTCATTATAGTCACCCTCTCTCACTTGTTCTCTCCTCTTTGGCCTAAGCCTTTTAGGCTTTATATATATTAAGGAGAATCTCTAAGATAGTGACTAGTGTCACAATTTTTCTCATTTGTAACTGATTTTGTATTAACTCTCTTATTAATATTGTAACAACCACATTAATAAGTGTAACTGTCAAATTAATATCAATTTGATGGTCAATTTAATGCGCATCTCATTAATGACCAACTCATGAGGTAGCACCTTGTTATCGCTTGATGTCCTCAAACCATAGGTCGGTGTGCCAAGATTCGGCTCGGCCGACCATCATACCCGCACCCGTGACCACCACACCTTAAGGACCGCTGAAAACCTCCCCTGACGGGCTCTCATCTGGGACGAAGATCTCCTCTTCGATGAATACCTACAAATCTCATACATGCAAGTAAATTATCTCTTAATCAATTATACATAATTCACGTCATGTTGGAACAACTCTCAGTTTGGTTTTTCATTCCATGTCGGGGATTCATACATTCAAGAATTGGCATTTCAGGACCTCGGCATCTGCTGGACCGAGGCCTCGACATATTCTAGTAAAGGATCTTAGCATCTACTGGGTCGGGACATTGGCATTTGCAGAGGTGCCACGTTTAGGCCAAAAGGCCTATGCGCTCGCATTTGTTAGGATGGTGTCCAGTTCATGCCAAGCTCCGTTTCGATCTAACGGAACATTTTGCCAGATTTACTTTTTCTCTCATTGTAACTTTTTTGGGCAAAGTGTCAATCCCAGTTCTTCTCATGACATTTGTCGATAAGTCTGGGATATTAGATGTGCTCATTATAATCTCAACTTGTCCATCCAAGATGCAGGGCGAATCCGATTTGGCCAAATTAACAAAATTTATTAACATCTCAAATCTCGATTTTGTGTCAACATGAAAGTCCGATAGGTAACGACGTGGTTCAAAACCATCACATCATCTCATTATATTGAAATAACATTCTTGTAAAAATGACCATTACAAATTTAAATGTGATTCGAGTGATCAAGAACACAACTATCACTAAGTTATGTAGGGAAATGAGATGATTTTAGACTTTGTTTCCATGTAAAATAAGATTTGAAAAATATTTTCGTAAAAAGTAGATTTTATGATGTTTATGTTTTACGTAAAATTATATTCATGTATATTTATTTATTTTTTAAAAAAAGTAAGGTAATACTTTAGAAAATAACTTGCTTTTTAAAATTCTAAATGCCATTTTTCAAAAAATAAAGATTGAATTGATCGACATAATTAAATTATTTATTTATTTATTATTATTATTTATTATTTATTTTTCTTCTTTTATAAAAGTCATTACTAAGATTTATAATCCCCATCATCATCACGATTGGAGATTGACCACCATCATCACAACGTCTTTGAAATGGCATGGAGTGTAAATGTTTGAAGGAAATGTACAATTTGTAGTTTCAGGAATTTTTTAGGTTACCATATCAGGATTGTGGGTCCCCTTTATCTCATGATCATATCTTATATATTTTTTATATTAAAAAAAAATTCAAAATTTTTTTTTGAAATTTAAAAGAAGAAGATGAACTCTAAACCCTACATACATACCGATAGAGGTAGCAATTGAGTAGGTTCGGGCGGATTTGGGTTGGGTTGATAGGGATGTTAATGGCTTAACAACTTAAACCTATTCGTTTAATAAACGGGTTGAAATAATCAAATCTGCACCCAACTCGCCTTAACCTGTTTGATCCGTCTTCACTCGTTTAATTTTATTAAATTTTTTATTATTTATTTTTAAATATCTCATCTAGTATCTTGTATAATAAATTAAACTTGATTACAATTTGCAATGATATTGTAATTTAACATTTATTTTTTTTATAATTTTATTTAATCTCATGTAAACAATAATAATACAATATCTTACAATATTTTACTTTCTTTCTCCATACTGCAGCCTCTAATAAGTAAGCAACCTAACTTTATGATATGAGAAAGAGAGGAAAGATAGAGGAAAAATGGGAAACAAAATATCCTATCCCTTACCTCATGTATATGTGCGTGTATATATATATATAAAAGATATATTAAAATAATAAAAATATATAGTATAATAATCTGTTTTAGTAAATGGGTTAACCTAAACCTGACCTGCGGGTTAAAAACTTAAACCCAAACCAGCTAAAACTTGGGGGATTCGAACAAATTGACGGCTCGATGCTAGAACTTGCTGGCTTGACGTACCGACCCTCTACCCTTAGTCCTTACAACTCTAAATTTTTAAACCTTAAAAGAAAAAATTCGAAAAAAATAATCTTCATCTTTGATATATATATATATATATATATATATTTTTTTTTTGAATTTTAATAATATACTTTATTAGGTTTTAAAATGATTTTATCAAAGATATGAAACCGGTTGAACTTGTTTCAGGTTATGTTTAACCGCCATACGTGACTAATAATTCTAGTGCAGGGACACACGTCGGTCAACCGCGTTTTAAATTAACTTGGTAGTCTGAAGCACTACCGACGGTGAGATAAGAATTGTTCAAGGACTCCAATTTTGATCATTTCGCTCATATATAATAAGATCGCCGTAGCTCTGGGAAGGAGCTATATCTGGGAATAAATCTGTATAAAAGCAGCCAAAGCCAATCCTGATTTCCAAACTTAGTTTCCTTTGGAGAAGAATTTGATATATTGTACACTCGTACCCCAATAGATATTATGATGAAAAGAGCACTTCTTCTTCTCCTCCTTTTCTCCTTAAGCTTTTTTGAGCCTCGTGAAGCTTTTATGCATGAAGATGCAATCATGGAAGGGCAATTATTGATTGGTATCAAAGCTAAAGGTGGTGGTGGTGCTAAAGGTGGTTCAATTGGTGGCAGCAGTGCTGGTGGCGGTGCTCGTGGTGATGGTATTAGAAATGGGGTTACTCGCACTCCTAATCGAGGCATCGGTGTCATACCAGGAGTCGGAGGTAGAATAAATGGGGGTAATGTAAATCATCATCAGTTTGGATTTGTGCTTACAGCATTGGGAGTGGCCATCTTCGTTATGATATAATTACCCTTGATGGAAGTTAATCAAAACTTATTTATTTATTTATTTATTTTTAAATTTTATTTTTATTTTTATTTTTTATAACAATTTGAATTAAAGAAAAAAAAAACAAGTTAAAGGAAGTAGGATATGTTGAATACTTATTTATTTTGGTAGGGAGGATGTGTTGGATGTTGTTGATACCTGTAATTGTGATATCTGACTTCAAAAAATTGTTTGAGAAATGTACAGCTCGCTAATAAAGCTGAAATATCTAACTACCGATGTGTGGCTCAGTTGGTAGCAAACTGGGCTCTAGTGGGCGTCTCTAGAGGTAAGTCTCGAGTTCGAACCTTACTAGAAGCACTTGTGACCAGGGGTTTATCTTTAATGCTCCGGCCCCGAACGTGGATTAGTCCCACACACCTATGTGGATGTGGGGACACCGCGTGGTTAAAACCAAAAAAAAAAAAACTGAAATATCTGTTCTAAGAAAATTAAGTTTCAATGTAACTTTCAAGAACTAGTCCTTTTTTTTTTGTTAATGTTATGTTATCTCTTGTTTTACTTAATTTGGTTGGGGTAATTAATCTCATTTTTTAATTAGGTTCTAGTTAACATAGCAGGGGTTGTTTATACCCCTTTATCAATCCAAATCCAATCAAATAATGATCTATTCACCCCTTTAATCTCTATTTGGGTATGAAGATCGTCTACGATAAACCCCGTGACCCTGTAATGTCAGTAAACTATTTATGCAGGATAACGAGGTTCTCTTCAGGTATATATGGACTTGATTGGTAAACAAAAAGAAGACCTAATAATAGGAAGAGAAGGATAATCTGATAGTCTTGTTATTATAACCTTGAACAGAT
The DNA here is from genome assembly GCA_031762675.1 of Pachysandra terminalis. Taxonomy (NCBI): domain Eukaryota; kingdom Viridiplantae; phylum Streptophyta; class Magnoliopsida; order Buxales; family Buxaceae; genus Pachysandra; species Pachysandra terminalis. The sequence continues at coordinate 6,500 of JAUPMG010274872.1, read as the reverse complement.
TGGAGTCTCATCAATATGAAGTACGAGATTGGTAATGGAGTCTCACCACTACTAAGTAAGAACAGAAGTTTCCTAGAGAGAAGATTATATCCATATTTATAATCAAATGAGAAAAAAGTTAATTCTTATCTTAAGTTAGAAAAAGATAATCACTATCTTAACCTTATTCTCATACTCAAACTTTAGTAGATAATAATAGTCCTAATTACATACTATTACTACAATATGAAACCTGTGAGTCAACAATCAACTAATAGGCTTGGGCTTGGTATATGAATTAATGCATGATGAGTTGGCCCAACTAGACATGTATGGGCCGAAGCATTAGTAAGTAGACTAATTAGCCTGCTGATCTGTTCCGCGTCAATCTCTAGTTTTGGAGTTTTGAATGTTTAAGAATGAGCAAAACCATCCAAGATCCAATATAATAGTTATTTTTGCCTTTGTTTTTGAATAGCTTTCAATATTGACCAATTGAACTACATAGATTATCAAGCCAACAACTTTTATGCAATAGCTTTGACTACTGAATGATTCATGTTAGATCTCACGTGTGTATTGATATTATTGGCAAGATTTGATTTGGCAAATAACACACCTTCTAATTAGCTCCATACTTGACCGAATCCTTCTAATTTCAAATTAAGTATTAACATCTTTGAATGTGATTCCATTCTAATATAATTGTTTTCTTAGGAAAGTATCTCTGAAAAGAATATGTTATAACTAGCTGTAAATATTCTAAAAGACTGAATTATGATGCATACCAATTCAGTAACAAGATTACATTAATCATGCGTGGAATGGACCAACTGTTGTTTTTGGAGAGAAACGTCTAAACCTTAGAAGATCTCTCAACGAAATAGAAGAATGCAGATTCTGTAAGATACTACAAGTGGTGGTTTGAAGAGGAGTCTCTGAAAATAGTAGATCACGCAAATCTAAACCGCCATTCAGTTGACAACAATTTTTTGGATTAAGCAAGTAACCAATCAATCAAGATATTCGTCATGATATTGTTGCTAATTAATAGCAATGGTTGATTATCTATTAAGGAATATTCTGAGAAGATTCGTGATAGAGATCATGAAGATTTGAAGAAGAATTTGAATAAGTAATCTGTTTTCAAATCTTGTTTTTGAAGATCTGTTGTAACAGACTGTTGCAATAGTATTGCAACAGCCTATCATCCGAGAATCTGAAAAGATCTGTTTACCTTCTTTATAAATACACATTGAATTTTGTGAAGAAGGAGAACTCTCCAAGTAATTCAAGAAGAATATATAAGAGGTTTTACAGTGCTTCGGGAGAAGGCGACTGCAGATTGAAGGGATTTCAATCATGCTTTACAGTTCTTTGGGAGAAGGCGGCTGCAGATTAAGGGAGTTTAATCATGCATAAGTCGATGGGAGCTCGCTGAACAAGTCCATGAAGTTGATTCTACACAATGGTGACGAGATTCAAATGAGTCTTTAATTTGTGTAAGTTTCAATTGGTGTATGTAATCTCTTTTGCTTTAGTGGATTGTTCATCATCTGGACGTGGTTTCGAAGAGTAGGTATATACCGAACCTTGTTAAAATTGCCTGTGTTATTGTCTTGATTTTCATTAGATAACACAAATTAATCTAGCACTTGGTAGATTCTAGATTAATTTATACAACCGGATCTAACAATTCATCTGAGAAGATAAAGTCTATATCTTGAAGATACTATCTTGTCAACATATGTTTATCAATTTTTTTGGTCAGAACAGCAACATCCAACTCAACATGCACTTGAATGTTTGAATCTTGTTAATCGACAGATTGTTCAATGAATAATGAATCAAGATTTCAATCATCATTTTGCTTGTTCACGACGCTCTTTTTTTGCTTGAGTGCTTCGATAAAGATGGGTTTGAATTGATCATATTGATTTACCCAAACTCGCTTGAACCTGACCATTACCAGCTCTACCTAAGAGTAATGAAATTACCTAATATCTCAGCTCAAGCTAAGGTGGGCAGAGCCCAAAACCATAAGTTGTTGATGAAAGAATATGAAAGTAGAGAAAGTTCAATACTAGCCCAGATAAAGAGAAGGCACATCTGAGTCTACTAGTGTACACCACTCACTATACAAACAATATTGACTTGGGTTACGGAAAGTTGGACATGTAAGTTTTTGCATCAGCCAAGGATCAACACAATACGCATGGAATACGTGGTTACAGCCCGGAAAGAGCCGACATTGCTCTCTGTTAAGAAAGAACGATTAAAGAGATGAAGAAGAAATTAAGCATACAAAGATACAAATTTTATGTGGTTCGCTAAATAGTGTCTATGTTCATCGGATGCATACTAGATTCTACTATTCTCTAAAGCTCAGAAAAATTATTACAAAGAGCAGCCACAAAAGTATGATAAATACCTTGTAATTATAAAGGCTCAAGATAATAGAATTGAAGTTACTATTATACACAGATTTTACTGATGGATGGATCATCAATACTTCCTGAATGCCCAATAGCATCAATCTCCACGTAACAATAATGAACGACTATCCTATCTACAATCAACAGTACCAACCCGATGTACATCATCCCTTTGTCTTCAAGCTAGAAGACCAATAGAAGCTGAACAGGTCTTCAGCTTCTCAATTGTGACGATAATTATAAAGGCTCAACATAATAGAATTGAAATTACTATTATACACAGATTTTATTGATGGATGGATCATCAATACTTTCACACTGATGTGAATCTTCTCCAAAATTGATCACATTCTCCTCCAGAAGTGATGTATGAAGTGATACCTGATATCAATATGTTTCATCCTTGCATGACTTGATTTTTTTGCAAGATGAATTGCACTTTGACTATCAGTAAAGAGCTTACAATCCTCCTGCCCCATTCCCAACTCTTTCAATAGGATTTGTTACCACACAATCTCTTTGCAAGTTTATGTAGCTACCACATACTCTGCTTCAGTAGTCAAGATAGCAACAATTTTCTGCAATCTAGAAACCCAACTAACTGTTGCACTCCCCAAAGTAAATACATAACCAGTAGTGGTCCTTATGCCATCTAAGTCTTCTGTCATGTTCGAGTCAACATATCCTTGTAGACAAATTTCAGAACCTCCGTCGCATAGTGATGAGTCTATTATTCCTTTCAAGTATCTTATTATACTCTTGACGACTTACCAATGGTCCTTGCTCAATTTACTCATGAACAGCCTCACAACAGCAACTGCCTATGCAATATTTGGTTTCATACAAACCATGTCATATATAAGACTCCCTACTGTGGTTGCATGGGAAACCTTCTTCATGTATTCCATATCTTCAACTGTAGAAGCACACTGCTCTTTGGACAATCTGAAGTGACCTCCTAGAGGGATGTTAACAAGTTTAACATCACTCATGCTGAACCTTTCCAGTACTTTCTCAATTTACTGTGATTGAGACATCTTCAACTGTGTCACAACCCAAATTCGAAATCACTGATATTAATGAGTGAAGTGAATTTCAAGGTGCAACTCTCTATACTTAATCTGAGTGTAGGCCAATGATACTGCTATAAAACAATAATATTAAAATATAACAATATTATTGTTCAAAACCAGCATAAGTCTTAAATAACCCGATGGGTTAACCCAAACCCGACCCGTAGGTTGAAAACTTAAACCCAAGCCCGCTAAAACTCGAACGGGTTCAGGCGAGTTGATGGGTTGGGTTGGGTTGGAAATTGCCAGCTCTACATATGGACCCTTAGTCCTTACAACTCTAAATTTTTAAATCTTAAAAGGAGAAGAAACTCACAAAAAAAAAAAAAATTCCTACAATTATTATATTTTAAGTTTTAATTATTTTTTATTATTATATAAAATAAATTTTATCTAATTTTGATTTAGATAAAGGTTTTGAACTTTTTATCTTTAAAAAAGACTTTTATCAAAGAGGAAACCGTTTGAATATGTCTTCAGTTCAACCTATCGCCGCAAGGCAATATTCTATTGTGGGTGATGCTCTCATTTTCTTAAAAAAATAAAATAAAATTTTGAAATTTAAAAGAAGAAGATGAACTCTTTTTGTTTTTTGGTAATGAAACAAAAGATATATAAAAAAGCGAGTAAGAGGTCCTACGAGGAGTAGTTCTACCCATGAAATCATCTGTAATAGAACAGCAAATGAATTTAGGTAGGGGGGGGGGGGGGGGGGGGGAACCAATACAA
>JAUPMG010274862.1:0-12816 GCA_031762675.1 Pachysandra terminalis | reverse complement strand
ATCGCCTTCATTTGGCCCCTGTTCTTTTTTTACCGCACACAGCAACTCTCTCTCTCTCTCTCTCTCTCTCTCTCTCTCTCTCTCTCTTTCTCTCTCTCTCTCTCTCTTTCGACTGTGCATTTTTTCTATTTTCTGAATTGAGGCAATAGCCTTCCTCTCTTTGATATATATGGAATTTATTATTATAATTTTTTTTTTTAAAATGTCACCTAGGCGAGCGCCTAGGTGATGGCCAGGTCTATCGCCTAGGCGTTTTGATAACCTTGATTTTACCTTTAGATTTTCCTAAAACCTAATTCTCCACTTTTTTAAATTTTATTACAATTGATCATTTCTTCACACATCTGTCAGGCTCATATATAGATCTGCTCATGTCCCCAAAGAAAAAATGACAAAGATAAAAAAGCAGACAAAAGATATAGAGTATATCCTTTAGCGTTGAAAGACAATCCTATGTAATAACTATTTCAGACCAAAAACTAAACCAAGGAAGAAAAAAAAAAAAAAATCATACTTTCGTCTTTTAAAGGCGAGACTCAGAAAAGAAGGAAAAAATAAAAGCAAAATACAAAAGGAGATCAAGCTTGAAGTTGAAATCCTAGTAATCAGAACTTACAGTAGGCTTGGAGAATTAACAAAATGTGCAGTCTATGGGGGCGAAATTGGAATAATCTGTCTTGCAGATGAAGGCCTGCTTGCTTGGAGAAGAGACTCACATGCTAAGGAGGCCTTAATGGAGGATTTTACTTTCTCTTCTAGTAGTAGGATCCTGCAAGTACAAAGCACAAACCAATATGACCAAGAGTCAATTTGAATTTGAGGAGTTCAATTTCCATGCTCCTACTTGGTTAAAAAAAAAAAAAGAACTACAAATCATACAACAAACACAATAAAGAAAAAGTACATTGTCTCATCATAAATATAGTGATGATTTATTTGATTGAACATGATAAAGGCAAAAATATCATATATTTTCAGTTTTATAACAGTGAAGAAATTAATTCCTTCACAGAGTAGATTGAGTTGAGCTCAGAAATTCTCTTTATCTATGTCTTGCATATAGGTTTTTACATCATGAATGAATACATCTTAAACTTCACATATATCCTCAACTAAGCATAGTCCTGGCTAACACAAATTTTTATGTTATCCAAAGAATAAAAGTTCCCAAGTACATTTAAGAACTTGCATTACCACAATTTCTCAGACTAAATCAAAACATATCCTTAGGCTATTCCAAGAACTAAAGTATCCCATTGAAGCATTTGCATAGCCATCATTCCAAGTAAACACGAAGGCACGCATGCATAGCCATCATTCCAAGTAAACACACGCATGCTCGCCGGCACACACACACACATGCACACTCACACTCACACTCACGCACACGCACTAGCGCACACACACACAGAAACACACACATACACATGCGCGCACGCATAGCCATCATTCCAAGTAAACACACGCACGTGCACGTGCACACATAGTTGGGATAAGGCATATGATGATGACGATATAAATTTACATAGTCAACAAAGGTCTGATACCGTAATGCAAACGTTTCCTTGAACGTTCCCAAGACATAGAATGCAATGGCAAGCACTTCATCAGATCGTAATAACAAAAGCAACAAAGGGTTAGTGCATGCTTACGTATGAGTTATTTCATCGAACAGCTAGTAGGCAATACTAGATATATGGGTTTCAAGCATTAACAGATCATTGATTTCCCAAACCAAAACATTTTCAGATAATTCTAATCAAAAGAAAACGTTGCTTCAAATCAATTGCGGTTAAGTTATTGATTCTGGAGAGAAATGATCAAAAGCCTACTGAATCGAAGCATGGTGGCTCTTGATAGACCTGCAGATCCCCCCAATCCCAAGGACCAGTAAGGTTCATTGAGACAAGTGTTTCTTCGATGGAACTAGTCAAGTAGAGTTGTCACTTTGTGCAAGCCAGTCCATGGCCCGTTCGGTCGGAAATAGCTTTAGGGTGGACTGGGCCTATATTTTGTTCTTGGGCTGAAATCAAAGCATGTATCCTTAGGCCTTCCTTAACCCAACCTAATAAAACTCGGCCCTATCACCCATATAATATATTGTCATGACTACATGGTTAGTGGGATGATATTCTTTGTAGTCATTTATTTAGAATGCAAGTGTTATCTACTTGTCAAATGTTCATAATATCATCCTCTATTTAGTCGTCAAAGCATTATTTAAAGAGTCTAACATAGTCTTAAACTAGTGTTGGAGATTGTTTCTTTTGTAATATGATGTTTTCTTTTTAAATTTAAGATTAAAAGTTATTTTCAAAAACAAACTTAATTGAATGATGTCGTAACGTATGGAGAAAGAAGGTTATGATCTTATGATTTTAAATGATAAGGTCGAACTGAGCCCGCCCTGAAAAATCATAGGATCCAGCTTGGGCTACGGTATATTTATTTTTTTTATAGAGCCTTGACCGGGCCTTAGATGGGCTAGGGTATATTTATTTTTTTGATCAGATTGGGTTAGGGTATGTCCTGGTCCAAGCCCGGCCCATTAATACCCCTACCTACCGTAACTCTTTATGAAAAACCATAGGACCATGCTTCTGCTCTTAACATAGGGTCGTGACTGGGCCTTGGGTGGGTTAGGGCATATTTATTTTCTTTATCAGATTGGATTAGGGGTGAGCATGACCCAGCCCAATCCCGGCCTATTGATTCTCCTACCTCTAAGCAGCCTACGTTGTTTCTTCTCATCTATATTATTTCAACCTAAATGGTTGCTTTGATGCTTGCCTGGAACTTGGTAATTCAAAGCCTAGATTTACCTTTCTCTTTCTTTTTCTTTTTGGTTCTTTTCTTTCTTGTTTCTCATTTTTTGAGTTCTTTGTCCTTGTCACCGCTGGCAAAATCTGTTGGTTCTGAATTGTTAATGCTAAGGAACAATGGTATCGGATTATCGTAAAATTTGACTATTGTAGCAATGGCACCTAATTACTGTAAAATTCTACAGTTATAGCAATAGCAGAAGACTTCGATCAAAGAAAGCAGTGGAGCGGGTGAGGCACAAACTAGACTGCTTTCTTTAAGGTGATTTACGCCCTTGCGGCTGCAAAAAATATCTGCATAACACTCCTAGGATACAATAGCCCAGACTACCACTATACGCTTGATCAATCTGCACGATTTGATCAATCTCGAACCCCACACCACCAATGCTTGCTCAGAAAAATTAAATAATTGAAAGAGATGAAGTTGTCTACTAAAACAGAAGAAATTGTAGAGAAAAAATGTTGCAGTCGTTGTGTTGTAAACGTTCTGTGCAAGGTCTTTTTTTAAAAAATAAAAATAACACCGTTTGATAAATCTTATAATTTGTAGGGCACGCACAGTTATCTTAACAAGAGTAGCGTTCTAAAACGGCTATAAATTCAAGTCTAAGTTTGTCCAAAAAGACAAGTTCACGCACATGCGATCCAAGTCGACCAACCACACTGGTGCAAGATCCGTTGCGCGAACGTGCACACGTTAAAGTTTTTCGAAGCCGTCGTCCAAAATTTTCTTGGATCGGCCTTGGCTCCTGACTTGGCCTCACGCCTCACGGGCACAAGTCCTCTTTGTTCCCCTTCACAAGCTCATAAGGCTCATGAATGAGAAGGTATTTATATCACTCTCACAAACTTTCAAGTTTTCAATATGAAACAAAATTCCACACACAAATCATAACTACTAAAATAACCACACATTAACTTTTATAAACAACATAAATAAGAAGTTTTATTTAAAATACCCAACAAAATCTATGGAGGGAAAGTAACCAACTACAAGAGAGCTCCAACATTCCTCCAGTCTCACATACATCGTTAAAACCCTTTGGAAGAATCAGCACTGGCATTGTCCTTGACTAAACCGTGAATTTGAGTCATTAGAATGGCAGAGCCATTTTGATTCGGGCTTTGATATAACTCAAGGCAAACCCAAAAATAGATCTTTTTTAATAGTTGTTAAGATGACGTAGAACAAGTCGTAGATGATTATATGGAACTGCAGAATAATAAGTTGGGTCGGAAGTAAAAACGCACACCTTAATTTCAAAAGCCCATAATTTTGTGTACGTAAATTAGATTAGTTATTATAATATATTCAAAATTCATCTCCACGAGCCCTATGTCAAGGACAGTGGAATAAAGTCCATTGGGCCAGTTTACAATCGCGAGAAAAGATGATTTTGGGCTTCAAAACATAATAATTTTTCTAAATTTTTTTTATTTTTAATAAGTTTTGTTTTAGTATATTTTGATATTATATATTTTATTTGAATTTACATTTATTTATACTATTTTGATAGCTTTTTGGGAATTTAGGGTTATGAAGGGAGAACTTCTATATGCATTATTAACATATGTTACAAATGTAGGAGGAGAATTACAAAAATTAATACAGAATTAATTCATTCTTTTTTTTAGGAAAATTACATTTTGATCCTTAAAGTTTTTGACAATTGTAATTAGATCCTTGAGGTTTTTGAAACTACAATAATACCCTTTGTTGAAACCCTCCAAGGATATCAATTAATTAACAATATTGACTCATTGACTGATATATCTCTTATAAAGAATTGAATGACTTTTAGATAAAATAGATAAACTTTAGGTCTAAAGTATCCATCTTAGTCTCTTGACTAAAGAGCCGTCATGCTTTAGCGTCCCACTTGAATCATTCATCAAAGAGAAAAAAAGAAAAGAAAAACACATCAAAAGATTGATGAAGAATGGTTTATAAGAGGTATATCAGTCAATGGCCCAATGTCGTTAATTGACCGACCCCCTTAGGTTTTTGATGAAGAGTGCCATTATAATTTAAACAATCTTAAAAGATTTAATTGTAATTATCATAAACCTTAGGGATCTACATATAATTTTCCCTTTTTTTCTTTTTTTCTTTTTTCCTTTTGAATTCAAAGATTCTTTAGGCTGTATTTGTTTGTTGGAAAAAAGATAACAAAAAGAAAGAAAAAAAGCACTTTCTTTTCATTTTATTGTTTCTCCTTCATTTTACTTTCCGGTGTTCTAGCTAACCAAACACAACCTTAGGGATTAGATGGTGTTCTTTTCCTTTGCTTTGCATTTTATGCATCCCTTATGCAAAGTCTATTTACTTTTCTTTTTCTTTTCTTTTTTTCATTTGTATTTGAGGTTAAGTGGTTATTTATCAAATTCTTAAGAACTCTTATTAATTTTGATAAGTTCTAAGGAAGAATTTAGTTTACTTTTATCCTAGATAAGATACTTATCTCTATGAAAGCATAAAAAATGTGGGTCCCATTAAATGCTGGTATGTGTCATGCTTGCCATTTTTGTGACTTTGGAGGGAACAAGTCCTAGTAAGCATCTAATCCTAACAAAGCCATTGCAAACCTTTGGAAATCATCCACTTTGGAGATCAACCAAGAGAAGCCATCCCTTCCCATAAGTCCCCAAATAACTTTATGGGGGTCTTCCATCAATACCCCACTATTTGTTTAATATAAGCCTTCATCCTCTACTGTAACAAAGATTATAACTAGCACTACCTATATGTGGGGAAAAGATTATTTTCCTTTTGAATTTAATTTCTTGGATAGTCTTTATCCATACAATCAATCTTCATCCTGATCTCTCTCATTCAGAATAAATAGGAACATCCTACATATACAAATAAAATATAGAAGAGAAAGAGAGAGAAATATTTTAAGATACAAATAAATCAAAAAGAAAGAGAAAGATTCAGGCTTAGGTTCATAAACCCTAAAAAGCCCTGCTGGGATCGAATAATTAGTAGTAATAATTAAATATTTTAATTATAACTTTGGATATGATCCGTTGATGATTCTTAATCCAATGGCTCATATTCAAAAGAAAGTAGAAGACCTAAGTAATGTCTCTTTCTATATGTCAGCCAATTTTTTTTTTTGGTAATGTCTGTATGTGCAAATATAGGTTTTGGAATCAAAAAAAAAAATATATATATATATTCAATGGAGTTCGGGTTGGGTACGAGCTTACTTTGTACGAGTACAGTTCGGACCGGACTGGGTTCAAGCCAGCTGATTACAGTTCGGGCTGAACCCGAACTAATTAGAACCCGGCCCAACCCGCCCTACTTACACCCCTAAGGATATCCATGCCCCAAAAAGAAAAAAGAAAACTTAACAATATATATATATATAACTTTAGGTCAAGGATTCCTAAGTGTAGCTTGTCTGCCAAGATTATGACACTTAAAAAAGGTGACTTATTGTTTAGGCTTTGTTTGGTTGTAATTCTGGTTCAAGAACTCATTCCATGAACCAATTTCCTAAATCCATTATAGGAACTAATTTTGAAGGGGCCTTGATCGCGCTTGGTTAGCACGTAAAAAATGAGTTTTGAGCTAATATAGATGTTAAATGAATTCTGACCAAATTTTCTAATTTTTTTCTTTGATTATAATTATTTCATAAAATCCCATAGCTACATATAATCTTTGTACAGTTATAATGTGATGATAATACTCCAAAATAATCTATAATCTAAATAGTGTATTTAAAAGTTTACCACTGTCCGCTTTATTTATAAGTTTGCCACTACAAAACGCAAAACTCGTTTCTAAAATCTAAAATCAGGGTTGAAGTTGATTCTTTGATGAAAAGTATTTTCTCATTCTCACTCTGGGAGAACTCATTTTACCTTTACTAACCAAACGACCATTTATCTACGAGAACTCATTACACTGACTAGAATTCATTCCAAGTCCTTAAATGTAGTCTCAAAATGAATGCCAAACGAGGCCTTCCCTTAACATTATTTCTCATTCCTATAAATTATTCTAAAGAAAAAAGATACATTGTTTTTCAAGTTAAAATAATTTAGTATTAAACTACAAATATTCTTTAGCCTTCTTCTATTGAACAACTTTAACCATTTTTTTTTAGTGTTGTTTTCTAACAGTTTTTATAATATTGTGATTCCCACAGCCATCAAAGTAGGCTTTTCTGCACCTATCCTACTCAAGCACTGAACAGTGAAGAATCACTTTTCTAAGATTATTTTTATGCTTTGATGATGGTAGTCAAAGCAAGGTGAACCACACATTAAATAAATACTTATATACACATGCTAATCAAAAGTGAGTATAAATAAATCATAAATATGTTGATGGTATGAGTAATGTTGTCAACTAAAATAAAAATATGCTCTATAAAATATTGAAATAATGATATATTACTCCATAGATATAGGTCCATGCATGATCTAATCAAGACTCTTTTGTAAAACCTAACTTTCAACCCTTTCAAAGGCAAAAGTTTAAAATAACAAAATATAAGATCTCAAACTAAACAACTTTTGAGTGTTTGACACAAGAATGTGACAAGTGTATTTAAAAATGATCTAGGTCACCATTGAAGAGATCACATATTTCAATCTTCATCTTGATCAAATAAGTTTAGCTTATTTATTTCTAAGTATTATTTTTAGATGGAGAAAAACAATTGTAAAGTTTATAGTCAGAGTTTTAAAATTAACCAAATAGTTCAAAGTTCTTCAATTTTGTCTGTAGATGGCCCAAATAGGCTTATGAGATGGACAGTCTACGTTGCGCCACGTGTCACCTATACAAAATATCCAAAACACAGCTCCTAGTCTTACGAGAGGATAATCTCGGAGAAATACCATGAGTATGTGGATTGGAGGCCTGAGATAGAGGGCTGTTGCTCAGGGCCCCGCCCCTAACAGTCTCGCTCCAAAGAGAATCCTGAACGCCTATCCGTCAAAATAGCTAACGGAATTTTAATGAACCGTTAGGTGATGAATCCAGATCTCTCTATTCAATCTGTATCTGTAAAATTAAAAACGTAAGTTGCATCAAATGTTTTCTTAAGGGTTTTTTTTTTTTTTTTTTTTAAATAAAGAAATTTCACTAAGAAAGGAAATCAAGATCTGTTTATACTTTAAATAAGTCTCCCTTCAATTATATCTACAAAGACTGGTACTTCCACTAAACATTCCAAATTATCAAGATCTAGTCATTGCAAATACCCTTGGTGGGGCGACACTACAACTTATCTCTACTCTCTACATGGGGATTATTTATTGTTGTCATATTGGATAATTTAGGAAGACATAAAGTGGTCAACAAAAAGAAAAATCAGCTGATCAAATGGTTCTAAATTATCATCATACAATCACATATCTAGTGAATTACATCAATATATCGCTGAGACGCGAGAGAATCGATTTTGAGCCGAGATATCGCGGAGAAGCTAAGAAAAAATTGGTCACTGAGTCACTGTACTTTAGTGGTAGTAATAGTAGTAGCAGCAGTAGGCCACGCTTGGTAACATTTTTTTTTTCCCATAAATAAGAAACAATCCAATGACTTGTATAATCGTTCACCTTCAATCTCCCGTCTCAAGAACAAATAATTCTTCGATTACATTCATCTTCCTCCCAGAATCTCAGATGGGTCGTTGTTAGATTTCTCTTTGGGACTCTGGTTTTCAGTTTCTGGGGTCTCTTGAGGACTTTGGTTTTGGCGAAATTGGCCAAAAGTGTTCTTGTTCGAACGATTGAAGTTTTTTGGCTCAAGATTGCTGAGATTTTGTGGTAAGAAACGATGGGAGGAGCTAAGGAGGAATCTAATTCTGAGGAACATGATGTGGATTCACGCAACAATAAAGTTGTTCTTCTTCCAAATCAAAAGGTATATGGTACTTACTCTGTTGCTTACATTTTTTTTTTCTTTTTCTTTCGTTTTTTCGACATTTCTGTTGCTGAATCTCTGTATACGATTTCTATTTTATGTGATCAAATATGTTACAGAATTGTAATTTGTCAATGAAGTGCTTGGATGAGTATCTCTTTGTTTCTATTTGTTTGGTATGAATTTTATGTGGGTTTGATCAGAATTTCCTTTTCTTGTTCATAGTTTAAGATTTTCCTTTTCAAAACCTTATATGAAAAAAACTACCATTATTGAATAATACTTCTTCTACTGGTCACTATGGTTTTGTTCTTGAGATTTCCATTGGTTTCTGTTATATAATTGGATAATTGAGCTTATGAGAGTGTTTGATTTTGTATAAGAACTAGATTTTATTCGAAAGGTTAATTGATTTTTACACAAACGAGGAGGGGGGGAACTCATGTGGAACTGTATCCCAAGTCTTATCTTCTTCATCCAGATGAAGGGTACAAAAACAAAATCCTTTAATCCACTTGATTTGAGCATCCACTTAAATGTAATCAACATTGATGTAGGTAGTTAGATTTTGAAATGAAAAGCAAGCTTAACTATTCTAAGTTAAAATTTAAACTATTGTCTCTTTTTTCCGGTTTTTTTTTTTAATCAAGATTTACAAGACTGGATTTTATTTCATAAAAAAGTTGAATTACTTGACTAATTTGACTAGGAATATGTCAAGATTTATAAGACAATTTTATTTCAAAAGAATTGATTTACTTGACTAATTTGACTAGAATTTTTCTAAATCATGGGGAACTCGCAAGTTTTCAAGTTTGTATTTTTTTTTTTTGTTTTTTTATCTAGTTTCTAAACACCTGATCGTTTTCTCGTATTCTGTATATCACAAAATGCAATATTATTCCATATTGGAACTGATTATTAAAATGTGGAATTGATTGTTTTCAACCAGACCTCCATCTATTATTTTGCTTCTCTTACTCGTTATGGGAAATATAATCAAGTTAGCAAAGCCGATCATGGACTGAATCTCACTCTAGCCCATTAATAGATGTGCTGAGCTGTTGATATATTTTCTTGGGTTGCATGTCTCTTCAAGTGGTATCTGTGTATATGTTTGATTTTACATGCCTAATTTGCTCATCTTGTTATCTTCTAGGCTGTAAATTCAACTGGAACAAGTGAAGAAATCCCACCTGTTCAACACAAGAAGCGACCAAATCTCTTCCTAGAGATACCCTCAAGAACATTGGAGGACTCCTCTAAGGATTTTGTTGGAATAAACATGCCCCCAACACCAAGTCCCACTCCCAAAAGAATGAATTTACCTCCAACACCCAATCCTTATTCAAGAATTAATGGGTCCCCAGGTCCCTCCTCATCTAAAGTTAAATCCTCCATAAAAAGCCTTTTACCACGGCTGAACTTTAAGTTCCGCAACTCCACATCAGATACTGAGAAGCCTGCCATCCTAGCTTTAGGAGCTTCCTCATCAGCAGCAACACGAGAGAAATCTTCTGTTGCAAGGTCGTCATCTCTTACAAAGATATTCACACCCAGAGTAAAAAGAACATCATCCCTACCAGTTACCCCAATTGCACATTCAAACCCAGAATCAATGCACGGAGGGAGCACAACTGATCCACTGCATTCAGCTGTAAGTTCACACATTATTAATTTTATAATTTTATATTTTTATATTTCAACATTTGTTTTCATATTCATCTGATCAACTTGGGCATCTCTTTGGTTGTGTTCATCAGAGCAGTCTTTTTGATTCCAGATATGGAGCTGTCAATTTGAATTTAGGCATGCTTCATAGAATCAGTCATACACTTATCAATTGGCCTTCTCTTCTCCTTGTTTCTGTTAATTAGAACTTTTGTTTCAACTCTGGTATTGGAAATGTGTGATGGAAGATTATTTTTATTCAAACCTTGTCCAGCGATATCTTGTATATCCATACAAAGAGAAACCGAACTCTTATAGTCCAATTATTTTACTATTTTGTCACCCAATAGTCAATTCTACCTTTCTAGGTCACTTGTAAATAGGGCTGTAAACGAGCTAAGCTTGGCCCAGCTCGGCTCGGGCTCGTAAACCTTGAGCAAGGCTCGGACTCGGCATAGGCTCGTTAAAAAAAATTGGGGTCAAGCTCGGCTCAGGCTCATAAAATTTTTTGGGCTTAGGCTCGGCTTGCAAAAAGCTCAGTTTGTAGAAGGCTTAGCTCGAAAAAAATCTTAGATTAGTACAAATGCATTAATATTATAATTGATGATTATTATTATATGGAATATAATACATTAACATGTTTTTAATGTTAATACATAATGTAAGATATAGGAATATGAATGTATAATCTCATATACAAACTGAGCCGAGCCTACCCAAGGTCGGCTCAAGCTCGTTAAGATAATGAGACTTTTTTCCGGGCTCAGGCTCAGGCTCGGCTCTCGAGCCTAATTATAGAGCTCATGTTCAGCTCATAAAAACCGATCCCGAGCCGGCTCGTTGACAGCCCTACTTGTAAAGAGGCCTCTTCATAATTGGCCTGGAGATCATTTGCCATCTCCTGGGCCAAAATCATTCTGTTCCAGTTGATTTTGTCATGAGCTCTATGGACAACTTTACGAACTGCCATGCTTAGTTCTATATGCGAGAAGGTTTTCGTCTAACTTGAAACTTTGTAGTAATAGGCCATAGATTAGATGCCAATGATCAACTGTAGTGGTCAGCTGTTAGTACTCTAGGAAGAGGGAATCACCTATAGCAATGATGGGCCCCAACCCCTTTGTGATTTGAGTATTTGTAGCTGGTTGGTAGGATGATCTTGTCACATGCTGCATCCTTGAATTTTGATTATTCCTCATTATAAATTTACGTACTCATTTACAGAATCTTATGGAATTCTTACTTCTACAGAAAAAAGGGGCCCAGCAGCAAATATCACGTTCGCTTTCGCTCCCTTTGAACAACAAAGAAGGAAGCATAAGACGAATGGATTCTTTCAAAGGTGTATTTCGTGTAATTCCTTCCACTCCACGAATGACAGAAGGAAGTTTCACCATGTCGAGTACAACACCTGCAGCAGATACTGGTATGTGTGTTCTCTTGAATTTCTCCTGTTGGATGATGCCTCTGTCAATGACTTTAAACCTTAGAGATTTGAACTTGTTGGCTTTTCTGGTGTTAGATAGCGCTAAACTAAGAAATTTCACTAAAACCATTTGTGAGTTTACTTGTCCAAGTCTACCAAGTAGATTAATAGTAACTCTTGGGCTCCGTTCAGATGCCAAGAGTATCCCAGAAAGTTTGTTGGGAAAGTAATATGCCAGAAAGTAATTTGTTGGAAAGTGAAATTTAATTTTCCTGGATGCTGTTTGGTTGCACCAGGAAAATTTGTCTGACAGAAAATCTTGATTTTGATGTTTGGTTTAACAGCAATGAATGAGAAATCTTTTCATCTACTCATTTTACCCTCCACCAGGATGAAGGAAGCTTTGATAGTGAAGAGTAGAGTGGAGAATGTGCTCCTCTCCTCACCTTTTTACTTTCCTTTCCCACAAATTCCTTTCTTTTTTATCAGAAAATGAACAGAGCCGTTTTGTTGCAGTCAAAGGAGTTTGACAGAAACATTTTTTGTGGGACCCACACTTTCACGATATCCAAACACGCATAAAATGGAGGAAAATAGCCTTTCCTTTATATTCCCAGAGGATCTGGTTAACCAACGGGGCCTTGGTAAAAACTGGCTGAAAAAGTTTACAAAACGTGTTCTAAGCCTAAAAAGATTTTAGTAATAATAATAAATTTATAGTTTTGATATTTTTTGTCAGTTCAAAACTAAATTCACTGGTATAAGTTTTGTCAACTCTGAATTGTTTGAACGTTGGGCTATTACCCATGTCTTATCAGCATTTTCAACTTTAGGCTAAAAGTTTCACCTGTAACTTTGGAATTTGGATAACCAACCTATGTCTTATTTTAGTCTCATGGTTCAGAAGGCAATGATGCTGATGGTGAAGATATTCCTGAAGAAGAGGCTGTGTGTAGGATCTGTTTGGTTGAACTAGGCGAAGGGAGTGATACCCTCAAGATGGA
>JAUPMG010274853.1:0-18969 GCA_031762675.1 Pachysandra terminalis | reverse complement strand
TTTCTCAAGGTTTCACCGTTGAAGGGAGTTATGTGTTTCGACAAGAAAGGGAAGTTAGCATCTCGTTTTGTCGGACCATTCGAGATACTAGAGCGTATTGGACATGTTACTTGTCAATTGGCTTTACTGCCTCAATTGTCGGCGATTCATGACGTGTTGCACGTATCACTTCTATGAAAATATGAGCCAAACCCTTCACACATAATTGATTGGACGCAATTCGAGCTTCAAGAAGATGTTACTTATGTTGAGAAGTGGATACGGATTGTAGATCACAAGGAGCAAATGTTACGGTCGAAGACAATACCATTGGTGAAGATTCAATGGGGACATCATGAAGAGACAAAACCTTCTTGGGTGTGAGAGTCAGGGATTTAGGAGCGCTACCCAAATTTGTTCGCGGATTGAGGTATGCAATTTCGGGGACGAAATTATTTTAAAGGAGGTACGTTGTAATGACCTAAATCCACTAAGGGAATACCAATATTTAATGATTGGAATATTTTTGAATTTAAGGGTATTTTCCGCATTTATTTAATATATATATGTATTATTAATGCTAATTTGATTAATTTATATTACAATTTATTTGTGGGTGTTGTTTCATATTATAAATAGTATGGGATTTAGATTTGAAATGAATCAAATCAAATATAGGAGCTTCCGTTTTGAACACACGACCCAAAGGGAACGTGTTTATCGTTTTGGCAATATAGCACTGTGTTTTGGAATAGGTTTAAAAGAGAATTAGGGTTTCATTCTCTCCTATTGTTTTGGAATTTTAGATCTGAACTCTTCTGAGTGGTCGGAGATAAGAAGAGAGGAGGAGGAAGACGCTTTCGTGGAGAACTTCAAAACCGAAGCACGTGGACGAGTTGATTGTTGCAGGCCTTATTTGCAAGATGAAGAGCGTTCCTGAGAGTGCTAAGAGATTCAAATCTATTCAGGTAAGTTGCGTAGGGGTGATCATAGACTTTGATTGAGATGGATGCCTTGTTTTTGAATATAACAAATATATGATTTTATCGTTTGATTGAATGGTTAGATCAATGTTTGAATGCATTTTGAATGTTCTAATATTGTTTAAAAATGTTTTCGGAAGTCTAGATGTGTTTACAAGTGGTTTCCGGATGCAATAGATGACCATGGTTTGTCAATGTTGGTGTTCCGATGTTTTTCTTGCCATCATTTCCTTTTAGTTGATCCTTGTAGTTGTGGACACAAAGTAATCTATGATTGTGTGTTATTGTGATAATGTTGGAAGCTGGTGAACATATACAATTAGATTATCCGAGTGTATAGGAACTCGGATAGTTTCTATTGTAGGCCATCACTTAATGCATTACATACTTAGTTGATGTCAAGTGGTAAGTATACTGAGAGGTGGAAATCTATGGAGAAACAACTGCGTTGCCTCCAGACTGGGTTGACTATATACCTTGAGGGATGAAAGGCCCCACATAAACTAGGGTAGGAGGCTTGTGAGTGCCTATGCAGGTTTGCTATCCCTTGAGTATTGTTCACTCAAAAATTAGTCATACTGTATGGTAGTATTCGTGCCATGGGTCAGCGCCCGGAGCGGAGAGGGATTTCGCTAATTCCTTGGGTACATCCTGAAGTGGCCTTTGTCGTTGGAAGTGTGGTATGAGATCTGCTTACCATGCAATATTGATCTGAGTTCATTACATTGTTCATATCCATCATTGTTTGCGTATGTTGTTCATTGCATACATTCTAGATCGTTTGAATGACTTCATCTCATCTCATTCCATCTCATTTAAACTACTCATCTTGCATTGCATTTAAGTTGATTATGTTAACTTGTCAATGATTTATTATCGGATTATTATAGTACTAACCCTTGTGATTGATTCCATGAGAGGACGGGTGAACATTCCTCTGCTTCTTACTGAGCATCAGAGGCTCACACAGCATTTTATGTTGTAAGATGGGAAGAGGAAGGTCCGCTCTAGTCGGGGTTGCTGCATTCGGAATTGACTTGCTGCTTTGCCTGTTTGCTTGCTATGCTTTAGTTTACTGCTTTTCACTCCAGATGAAGTAAGACTTGGTTTATGTAGTTGATGTACTCTGAGGATCCTTTGGACGTAGTAGTAGTTGGATTTTGTTTAGTTTAGGCCCTGCTGAGGACATGCATTGTTTTATTAATACTTTTGATTTTATGTAGTAGTTTACTTCTGCACTCTGATCTTTTCAATGAAAGTACTTTATTACTTTTATTTGCATTATGTTGTGGTAGCAATCTGGAATCCAGTTGTCGATTCCGAAGGTCTCACCTTGAGATCCGTGCAATTCTCTAGTTGAGATTCGTGCTACGGATCTGGGGCGTGACATTTCTCATCATATCCTGCAACATGATAAGTCGCGTGAGCTTTGAATGCCTAGTAAGACCCTATCTGTCATCCATCTTAATAAGATATTATTAAGAAAATAATAATCAAAACAGAACCAAATTGATTATACAAAATGAACCAATCTAGCCAGAATGAGTTACGGTATGTTAATGAAATGCAAAGTAATAAGATAACATGCGGATGCTCAAGCAAGTATGCAAGTATGATATGAATGATGAACTAAACTCATGTAACTAGTTAAGTGCCCCTCATTCTTCGAATTCAATAATAATATTTTGGGCATAGGCCACTAGGATTTGCCGGAAGTCCCCTCCTCAATTTAGGCGCTAAACCATGGTGAGGGACACCATCAAATGCTATTTAGGAATTCCATCCAATGCCAGATTTAGAGTGTATAATACTATCTCTAGGGCACACTTAACATTTGCATATGCCTATGACGCAATGCATTAAGTACTAGGAACCAAATGATAATCACCAATGGAAACTATCCACATGCCCATTCACGAGGATAAGCCGGTTGGAAACCATCGTCAGTTTTCCATGTATTATTTATACAATTTACAATTCTAGCTATCAATTCAGATTATGCCAATGTCAGTATATATTCAAGTTCAAGGGTGAGTGATGGTTAAAAACTATAATGGAACCTCATGTTGATGAATAGGATCATCCTCGAGACCATAAACCAAATACTAATACAAACCATACTAGTCCGCATCATTTTCCAACCCATTAGTTCAAGTTACTATGCACCTATGTGTGCAAGGTAAGTTATGTCAATTTGGTAATCTAATCAATCGTATGGGGCATACCATGACTCTCAAAGGGTGTTTCTCACCTGTAGGGCAGAGCTATCCTTCCACCCTTGACTTGCTAAGACTAATTCTCTAACTCTTGGTGTTCCCCACCCAACTAATAACAATGTATCACTCAAGGTAATTAAGTACAACTAGGTTTTGGTCTATATGGGCATACCATGCAAATATCAATTATCACCATTAGGACTAAGTCTATTTTGTCGCATATTGACCCCAATCTAGTGTGAAACCAAGGTGGGACCAATTACCGATCAATACAAATCAATGGCCATACTACATGTTCAAGTCTGCAGGTGTGACCTCCGTCGCTACCCTTACTGGTGTACCGGTGGGTAGCGATATGTGTATTTACTCTATTCTTACGTCCCTGTCAGTACCCTTACCAGTGTACCAGTGGGTACTGACCAAGCCTACTGTGTCATCTTTTCTGGGTTTCTAGATCTCGGGATATTGATCCCAGATCCAAGTTGGGTTATTTCTAATGGTCACGAAATCACTCTTATTAATTCATGAGGACAACCAAACAATCATTCACATTCAATTCATCAAATCAATTGATTAAACATCAAGCCCTAATGTCTTCGAATCCAAACCAGACCTAATCCATTATTAGCTTACTTTTAAAGACATGAAATCAAGACTCAATAGCATCTTAATCAGACTATACAGAAAATGGGACTTACCTTTTACTCTCACTATGATCCAGTTTGGATCCGAATCTCTTCATCATTCCACTTCCTTACACTTTCTTCTTCTTTTGCAGATCTTCTTCTTCCTCTTCTTCCTCAGTTCTTCTTCTTCTTCTTCTTTATTTTCTTCTTCTGGGTACGGCTAGGCTTAGGGCTTTATTTTAATTAGTTTCTCTCCTATTTTCCTCTATCTCCAATCTCTAAAACACAAGGGGACGGCTGGGTTCAAATTAGGTTTATTTTTCTATTTCTTTTATTTTCTTTCTAGTTCATCTCAATCCCAATGCACAAAGGAACGACTGAGGAAGCTTCTTTGGAAGACTTCTCTCACTTCACGCATTTCCCATGCAATTCTCTAATTCAAATTAACTTCAATTCGAACCTTTCCCCAAAAGTTATACATAATTACCAACTAGCCCTTATACATGTAGAATGGTTCCCTATTAAGTATAATGCTCTTATTGCTTCCCCAAAGGTTTCTATTTATAACCAATTGCCCCAATCCTCCAACACTTGTTTCATAATGAACCCAGTGCTTCATATATTCCACTAATTGCCCAAATTACCCTTATTAAATTCTGAAATCACCCAATCACTTCACATGTTATTTATTACCACAATTCCCAGCAGTTATGGATTTAGTTTATCGGGTTTGGGTCCTTATATTTGAACCCCCTTAAACAAGATTTCATTCCCGAAACAGTACGGTGTAGGTCCTTCGATTAACAACCATTACTCAACTATCGTATCTTAATCGGATATCTCTACTGAATATAAACTTTAGTTGACTTGGAACACTTCCAGTCAGTCGTAGGGTTATCGAGTCTAGTCTCTTAATGTAATGTCAGCACACTATGGTATACAATCATCAATGGATGTCCATTAAACAGTTCATTCAATAATAATAATTAAAATGCATTCACCATGGCCATAGGCTATAATTCCAAGTTGAATCTAATCACATAAGCGCAGAAGAATAAACCTTAGGAAGCCATCATAAGGATCCTTTCCTACCAGCATGCGTAATCAATCACAATAATTCATGCACTATATATATTATACAAGTTCAACCCTTTCAATCATATCACAAACAGTAGGATCTCTGGTGATAACATCCTTCGGATGCAATCCGTCTACCTAGACACATGGATAATCCTTAGGATACCATCACAAAAGTCCCTTCCAACAAACAGTACAATCAATCATAATCACTTCATCATGCATAATCATATTATACAAGTTCAATCATATCATAAAAGTAGGATCTCCGATGAAAATAATCTCCGGAAGCTATCCATGTGTCTAAACACATGAATAATCCTTAGGATACCATCAAAGGCATCCTTTCCCACAAATAGTAGGATTTTCGGTGATAACACCCTTCAGAAGCTAGCTGTGTGCCTAAACAGATGAATAATCCTTAGGATACTGTCACAGAAATCCTTTCCATCACATAAACACAATCAATCATAACTGTACTACATCTTATTCAAGTCAACTAGTTCAAACATGTAACAACGGTAGAATATCCGGTGATAACATCCTTCGAAGCTATCCATGTGCCCATACACACAAATAAGTCTTAGGATACCTTCACTGAAATACCTCCCCAAAGCATACATGCCTAATCAATCACAACCCTACTACACATGTGCAGACTATTACAATGCTATCCATTATGCACAATCAATCATAATCATGGCATACAAGAACAACACATGGCACTTATGCACTATCAATCACAATTACAACATACATAACACATCATAGGTTAGCAAAGTTCAATCACATCAATCCATGGTCTAAACTCAAGTTGCAATCATCCTATCAGGTGTGGGGTCAGCACCCAAAGCCCAATGATCAAGTCCCTAATCCAATTTGTTCAATCCCTAAAACCCTATCCACAGATAATAGAACCAGGGTTTCATCAGTACCCTCACTAGTGTAACGGTGGGTGCCGATGGCCCTATTTCAACAAAAAATCATTCCCTATCTGTACCCTCACCGGTGTACCAGTGGATGCCGACGGGGCCATCTGTGTTGGGTTTTTGGTTCATAAACCCTAGATCTTTTGATGTCCAATTCAATTTATAACAACTTTAGAGATTAATATTCATCATTATAACAATCATACAATAAACCAATTATATATAAACTATTTATAAATATTATTATTAAGTTTAACATGGATCTAATCACATATGCTCATACAAATCTGGAAATTAATCCTATCAACATGCTAGATTTATCTAACATGATTCAAACGCCTATATTAATATACCAGATCTACCAGGCATGATTCTAACAATTATCTTAGCATATTGAATCTAATTAGCATGATTAAACATATCTATCAACATGGAATCATACTATAATCAAATCAAACTCATAGGAAATCACATAAGTATGCAAGACATGTTATTTACCATGAAATCTCAAGAGAACTATACAAGAACTGCAACATACTAGCTGGACCGGGTCTGTACCAGGTCTGCACTTTATCTTAAACTTTTGTTGTTGCTCAATTGGACTTGTTCCCTTTCCTATTGTAGCTTTACTACTAATCCATACTATGGGTCCCATAATATATTTCCTTATTCTAATCACTTCTTTCTTAATCAAATTTGGTAATTATCCCTTGTAATAAATAAATAATGTCTTTTATTAATTATTTATACTTATACGAACACATCTTCCTTTTCATAAACTATAGGGCTAAATGTATTTGCAACTACATCACCCCTTATATTTATGGAGGTACTTGGTTAGTGTTAGGATTGTACATATATACATAAGTCTTAGCATTCACAACAATGTGAGTTTCTGGTGATCAGATCCCTTGGGACTTTCCAACATAGTACACTCACCAATCAACACATCTTACATTCTTAAAGTTCATTCCAAAGACCTTAAGGTATTGTGGCGAACAATCCTTCTGTATTCTTTCAGAACGTATACTTTAAGGTGTATAAACAAAGTCAACAAACCTTCCCATTCTCACATATCTATCCCCATAGTATTCTATTCCTCTCACCAATACACTATCTCACTATCCTCACAAACAAGTCCACTGTCTATAATTCAGCTAATCCCTTTAGTTCTGACTCTACTACCATTTCTATTTCCAAACACCTAGTAGGTCCTCAGGCTCACTATCATTCTAATCCCAACCTGACTTAGGAAAACTTAGACAACTCAAGTATTGCCTAAGCTGAAAACTTGCCAAATGTCTTCAGGTCTGAAAAAACCTTATGCTCTGATACCAATCTGTCACACCGCAAAACAAGTAGCCCGAATCCAAAGGTGGGAGGCACTGATCCCAAGGTCCTTCGAGGTCCAATGATGAAACGTGGATTGACAAATCAAATTACAAGTATAAAAGTAAAATGCATTTCCTTTACTAAATATTCAGAGTGTGAAAGTCAGGGATAGAAATATGATTACATAGGCTCTTGTGAGTTTACAAGAGTCACAAGCACAATATTTAAATTTAAATAATTACAACCAACCCCAACAATATAAAAAACTACCTATATAGTCCATCATCACCAACTAGGAATGAATTGTTGTGTCTAAGGGAATCAACATCCAGTCTCTGTTGGCTCCTACTCATTATAACCTGCAACAAGATAAGTAACGTGAGCTTTGAATTCCTAGTAAGAACCTATATGTTGTCCATGTTCATAAGATATTATTAACTAAATAATAATCAAAACAGAACCAAATTGATTATACAAAATGAACCACGTCTGGCCATAATGAGTTACGGTATAATAATGAAATGCAAAGTAATATGATAACATGCGGATGCTCAAGCAAGAATGCAAGTATGATATGAATGTTGAACTAAGCTTATGTAACTAGTTAAGTGCCCAACATTCTTCCAATTCAATAATAATATTTCGGGTGTAGGCCACTCAGAACTGCCGGAAGTTCCCTCCTCATTTTAATCCATGACGAGGGACACCATCAATCCTATTTAGGAATTCCAACCAATGCTAGATTTAGAGTGCATAACACTCACGGGATTCCACCCTCTATATTCACGACCTCCCGGGTACACATAACAATTACATATGCCTAGGGTGCAATGCATTATGAACTAGGAATCAAACGATAATCACCAATGGAAACTATCCACATGCTCATTCACGAGGATAAGCCGGTTGGAAACCATCATAAGTTTCCCCAGTATTATTTGCTAAACTCAATCAATTTATGATTCTAACTATCACTTCAGATTATGACAATGTCAATATATATTCAAGTTCAAGGGTGAGTGGTGGTTACAAACTTGGAACCACAGGTTGATGACTAAGATTAACCTCAAGACTGTAAACCAAATAATAATGCAAACCATACAAGTCCACATCACTTTCCAACCCACTAGTTCCAGTTACTATGCACTTACATGTGCAAGGTAAGTTAGGTCAATTTGGCAATATAATAAATGATATGGGGCATACCATGACGCTTAAATGGTGTTTCTCACCGGTGTACCAGTGTGTACCGACTAAGTCTACTGTGTCATCTTTTCTGGGTTTCTAGATCTCGGGATATTGATCCCAGATCCAAGTTGGGGTTATTTCTAATGGTCACGAAATCACTCTTATTTATCCATGAGGCAAACCAAACAATCATC
This sequence comes from Pachysandra terminalis, assembly GCA_031762675.1. NCBI lineage: Eukaryota > Viridiplantae > Streptophyta > Magnoliopsida > Buxales > Buxaceae > Pachysandra > Pachysandra terminalis. Next base: position 10,445 of record JAUPMG010274853.1, on the reverse strand, counting down.
GCATTCAATTCATCAAATCAATCGATTAAACATGAAGTCCAAATCTCTTCAAGTGTAAACTAGATCTAATTCATTATTAGCATACATTCAAACACATGAAATCAAGACTCAATAGCATCTTAATTAGACTATACAAAAAAATGCAACTTACCTTCTTCTCTCATTGCGATCCAATCTGGATCTGAATCCCTTCATCATTCCGCTTCCTTAGGTGAGCCTAAGAGGTTGCCGAAATATAAAGTGACAAAACTAACTTGACTTCTCGTCTATCAAGACTCATTTGGACCAAACCCCGAGGTGCCAACTCATTTGGCACACTTTACCACATTTAGGTGCGCCGAAAGGTCGTCGATGACCCCGCCGAACCACTCCATAGGTCCAAATAGAGTGATTCCAACGGGAGCGCATGTATATTGACTAGTTACATGTGTCTAGCCTATTTCCGGGTCAGTTAGACCTCTCGTGAAAATTCAGACCCCTCAACTCGAAAATCTAGACTTCTTAATTTGGCCAAGCAATAGGAGGTTTTAGGGAATGGGTAAGCATGACCCCATAACCTTTCTATGAGCTTAGCACCATCATAATACATGTGTTGAGATGTAATTGGTTGATACAATGCTTCATTTACTTGCTAAATTGTGAGTTTAGGCATATTGAGATGCCCTTGATAATTATTCTATGTGAATGCAATTAGTTTAGGCACTCGGATGCCTCTTATGTAATCATATGATGAATTGGATCATGTGGATGAATCCAAATGGATAGTGTTGATGAGGAATTGGTGCCGGTGTGCCTAACTTTCCTTATTTATTAACTGTAGAATGGTATTACATTTAGTTTCCTTTTAACAGTATTTAGAACAGTATATAGGTAGAATTTGTTCTGTTATATATATATATACTCTTAGTAAGTTAGGTTATATGTTTTATATTAGGTAGTAAGTTAGATTATATGCTTTATAGTGCTTAGTAAGTTAGGTTATGTACCCTATCTTTCTTAGTCAGTTTGTTATGGGACTGTGCCCATTTGATTGAATGTTTGAATATATGCCTATGAAATCTTGGCTATTGCATTTAATAAGGATTTGAATTGAATGTTGCATATGGACTTTTCAGAAGAGATAGCCTGGTCTAATACCCCTCGTGACACCATGGGTTTAGACTGACATTTGGGATGTTGACTTGATAACCATTTAGTCCTACGAATGGACCCTATGATCGGACCCAAGCTAAGAGTGAACCCATATAGGAAATCTCATTAGTCTTGTGGAATGATGTTGCCCAAGGATCCGCATGTTGGTGTAGGCTTGGAAGATGGTATGCCCTAAGGATCCACACGTTGGTGTAAGCTTGGGAGTCAGCTAGGCCATATATATATACCTTCTGTTGGGTTGTGAAGATGTATGAATCCCTGAGGGATAGCGTAGGTGGCTGCAAGTCTTGGCTGAATGGCCCGTGATAAAAAATAAGTGGGAGGGATTGTGCCTCCAAGGTTGAAAATCCTTAAAACTATGCGGTGCCCATAGAATAGTCCTATTCCGTAGTCCGTTAATACGGGGGATGCATTCAGGTTGCTGGGACACCCCGGATAGAGATCGAGAAAATGTGGGATCATACGATAGTTCACATCCTAGATAGCGTAATTGTAGCGACCTGAATGTACGTGATATGCATTTCAATGTGTGTTGATTATTCTATTTTTTACTTATTTTGAGTTTAATGTGCGGTTTGATCGCCAATCGGACTAAGTCCGATCACACGTTCAGACTTGATGTGATTTTGGGTTACTACTGTTTTGTACCATAGTCAAACCCTTGTTTGTTTAAGAGAATGGCATGTTTGTAACATTTGATTTCTTTTCTTTCTTTGAATGAGATGTAAGGATGAGATTAAGTTGATTGGAATTAAGGGTTAGGATTTTGTAGCGAGGAATGATGGGATGAGATTAGAAGGGTTAGGATTAGAGTCATAGGATCTTGCCATGTGGCAAGGAAGGGTTTGAAAGGAAGAATGAGGACGAAAAATTAGGATCTTTTTTTCTCTTGCCTTGGAGTGGAAGGCTTGAGTGGAAGGATTGAGGGAAGAAGGTGGAAATCCACCATGAGGAGCTTGGATTGTGCTTGATCAAGTTGAGGTAAGTGGGTACTCCTATGAATCTAATTAGTTAACTACATTGTTAAAGAATGTAGTTGACTTAGAATAATTTAGTGGCCCTTTTGATGAGAAGATTCACCTTAGTAGGTGGAGACTTGGATTAGGGTTCAAAAACCCCAAAATTTACCCTGTTCGCGATGTTCAGCGCCCATGTAAGCATGCCGAATCTGTCGCCGAACCAAGTTTTGGGCCACGGGCAGCCCCGTAGGCGAGCCGAAGGGTCGCCGAAGTTGAATGGCCGCCGAAGTGAATCGCTAAAGAGATCACCGAACGAGAATGATTTGGAAGTGTCGCCGAAACACAAGGTAGGTCGCAGAAGAGGTCGCTGAAACAAATACCCTACTGGAATTGTCGTCGAAGTACAGAGAGGGTTGCCGAAGAGGTTGCCGAGGAAGGCTTCGGTGCGCCGAAGACCTCACGAGGACCTTGCTGAACCAATTATTCAGTGTCTGAGTTTAAGGATTATAAGTTTGTTCCTACAATAGAGTAGTCTCTAGTTAATTGTGTGCTTTTCATGTTATGATTCACTGTTATTCAATACTACACTCCATGAAACTCTACTTCTGACATAAATTAGTGTGGGTTAATGTAGTTTTATGTGAGAGAGAAAGAGTGCATGTTAGTTGTAATTCTCTCCACCCTATACACCAATTTTATTTAGCTTAATTAGTATATCATGATCACATACCATGTTATAGTTTAATAGTTAACTCCTAATGTAGTATGCCTAGTCGAAGTTTTATGATTTTGCAGGATGATATGACATATGCAATCACTATGGTTGGTGAATCAAAGTTCCCAATCATTGCTGTGATTGATGAATAACAGGTTGTAATGTCATGTGATGAATGGATTGAATGCTTAGGTAGACTAAATTACACCTCGTACACTATTATGTATGTTTAGTTAGCGTGCACTATACCACAACACTGCACAGCATAGACTCTAGACCACCATGTGGTCAATGAGTGAGACCTTATACCAAGACCTCATGGTTGGGTCTTGTGTTTGGAAAATGAGAGTGCTGTGAATTCCACATCTGGGGAGGGACTGGCTAGATTGTGTTGAGGGCATAGCTAACCCAATAAACCTTTCTTTGCCCAAGGGCTCTGTTCCACGGATGAGAAAATATAAGTAAAGGACCTCTATGGTTAGGTCAACTAGTCATGTTTTCCTGAGGGATACCGCAGGTGGTTGTAAGTCTCGGTTTACGGACCACTGATAAAAAAGAAGAGGTGGGGTTTGTGCCTTTTAGGTTGAAAACCCTTAAAACTGTGCTATGCACGTAGAGTAGCCCTCTTTCCATGGACTCACACGGGAGGGAAGATTTTAGGTTGCTTGAACACCCTGGGGTGAATTCAGGTTGCTGGAACACCCCAAAATAGAGGATGGATCAGGAAGAAACAGACTATATTGATGTGAAATGTTAGGGATTAACTTATATATTCCTAGATGTATCAAACCTACTAGCTAGTTGTAACTCACGCCTCGTTGGCAACCATATTTTTGGATCTTTAGAAGACGCTGTAACCCCAAAATTTGAAGCCCAGGGAAGAGGTCTACAAGGAAGAAGACGAGTTTTACGAGCTCGCTTGGATTTCATTGTAATGATTTTGTATATAGTTTTTTTTTTTTTTGTAAGCTCTCATATCAGTTTTACCTTGGATTGTTGTTTTTGGAGATATGCAGGTTGTAACCTGTATAATTCTGATTTAAAATCTAGAACTGTACATTGTTTTTCCGCTGCTCATATGATAAATATGTATGTTGTTTTTTGTTTTTATTTAGATTACTAACCTAATTTTGGACTTCTCTAACTATGATCCGATTACCACTCTCCTCTTGCGGAAGTGAAGGTTATGAACTCGCATACCAGCAGACCCTAAGTGGTCTTGCGGATTCGGGTCGTGAAAAAGTTGGTATCAAAGCTAGTGTTCTTCGTTTTAAATCAGATTTCCAAAGTTTTAATATGTTTGAGTTTCGAAAGTTTTTGATATGCCGATATTTCATAAGTTTCTGTGTGTTGTGTGTTAGCCTCACCATCTGAAATTCTTACTCACAAGAACTTCGGATGTGTGTATTCTTTTAAAGGGAAATTGTAATCCTCCATGGCGGGAAGAAGAGGTAGACATCCTAGGGAGCCACCTATGGAAGAAGGGTATGAGAGGAGAAGGGGTCGAGATTTTAGGGAGGACCCTAAACTGGAAGGAGTATACCATGCTGTAGGGGAGGTGGTTGGGCTGATGCAAAGGCAGCAGCTTAAAATTCAAAGTGTAGCACAGAGTAGTGCCACAAGTATAGAGAGTTTTAAGAAGCTAGGGCCATCGACGTTCAAAGGTGCGATAGATCCAATTGAGGCACAGAATTGGATCAATTCAATCGAGCACAGTTTTGAAGCAATGAACATTGAGGAGGAGGACATGGTGAGATTTGTTGCATTTATGATTGAAAGGGAAGCCCGTAAGTGGTGGAAATCCACGATTCAGATCTCAGCCGTAAGCACGTGGGCAAGGTTTAAGGAGGTATTCTATCTGGAGTATTTCCCTAAGACCATGAGGAGGGAAAAAGAATTAGAGTTCATGAAGCTTGAACAAGGCTGCATGACTGTGATGGAGTATGCGGCAAAATTCACGGAACTTTCTTAATTCGTCCTCTAAGCGGTGGATGAGGAGGAGAAGAAGGCCATCCGTTTCGAGAGTGGTTTAAGGCCAAATACCAGGAGCAGGCTAGTTGTGAGGGAGTTCAAAGAATACCAAAAGGTAGTGGATTGTGCTAGGAAGGTTGAGAAGGACATGGCGGAGTTTAGAATGGCAATGGACCAAAGGAATGCAAGGACAACCAATCTGAGGAGTGGTGCGTCTGAAGCATCCAAGAGGCAGAAGGTGCAAGAGTCATCCAGTTCTCAGGGGTTTGGGAACTTTGCTGTGAGGTGCAACAACTGTGGTAGAATGGGGCATAGCATTAGGGATTACCAGGCACCCTATAATCCAAACCAATATCTCTCCCAAGGGCAGTTTCAACAATTGCAGATGATCCCTAGGCCTCACTATGTCCAGAATCCGATCCCTACTCAACAAGTACCACCACAAAGAGGACCAAAGATGGGACCTCCTCAGCCACGACAACCACAACCACAACCTCAAGCGGCTAAAGTCTTTGCCATTGAACCCCAACAAAATGAAGTTTTGGAAGGTATTATACGACTGTCCCATATATCTGCTCGTGTATTGCTTGATACTGGAGCTTCTCATTCATCTGTAACACCATCAGTTGTACACTCACTGAGATTCAACATGAAAAACTTAGAAAGGAGTCTAGTGGTAGCAAATCCCATAGGAGTCACAACTCACCTAAATTTGGTGTGTAAGTCATGTTCAATTGTAATAGATGAGTTCACCTTACCCATCGACCTGATTGTTCTAGACATGCAAGAATTTGATATCATCTTAGGTATGGACTGGCTAGCTGCACATCACGTGCAGATATACTGCCACAATCGAATTGTATCTTTTCTAACCCCAGCAGGCAATGAAGTAGAAATAGTGGGTTCGGGATTTGGAGCATCCACACTATTTGCATGCTTAGACCGTGAATCTTCGGAGGAGAAGAAGGATTGGGAAGGAATTCCGATAGTGTGTCAATTCGGAGTGGCTTTCCAAGTCATTCCGAGATTACCACCCAGACGGGAAGTAGAATTCTGTATTGAGTTAGTAGTGGGATCAAAGCCTGTTGCACTGCTGACTTACATAATGGCACCCACTGAGTTGACCAAACGGAGAAAGCAGTTGGATGAACCTTTGAAGTTATAGTTTATCAGATGAAGCTCATCACCTTAGGGAGCACCCGTCCTTTGTATGAAGAAAAAGACGGATTGCTCAGACTATGCATAGATTACCGAAAGTTAAACCAGGCCACAGTAAATAACAAATATCCTTTGCCGCGCATTGACGATTTGTTCGATCAATTGCAAGGGGCATCTTATTGCTCAAAGATAGACCTCAGATCCGGTTATCATCAACTACAGATTAAGGAAGAAGATGCACCAAAGACAGCATTTAGGACAAGATATGGGCACTTCGAGTTCGTAGTCATGCCTTTTGGACTGACTAACACACCTGCAGCATTCATGGACATGATGCAATGAGTGTTCAGACCCTACCTGGATAAATTCCTTGTGGTTTTTGTTGATGATATTCTGATCTACTCCAAGTCCAAGGAGGATCACGACAAGCACCTCAGCATTGCAATACAAACTCTAGTGGATCACCAACTATACGCATAATTTTCTAAATGTGAATTTTGGAAAGATGAAGTGAAATTCTTAGGACACGTGGTGCCTAAGAATGGAGTCTCAGTGGATCCTAGTAAGGTAGAAGTGGTCACTAGTTGGGAGCAGCCCAAGAATGTAACTAAAATTCGCAGTTTCTTGGGGCTTGCAGGATATTACAGGAGATTCATTGAAAGCTTCTTTAATATTGCTACTCCATTAACCAAGTTAACACGGAAGGATGTGAATTTTTTTAGGACGATGTATGCCAGACAGCGTTCACTACCCTCAAGGAGAAACTTACGACGGCACCAATTCTTACCATTTCGGTTAGTGGTGTTGTTTTCATAGTCTACACCGATGCCTCATTGTTAGGACTTGGTTATGTTCTATTGCAAGACGGCAGGGTCATAGTGTATGTTTCAAGGCAGCTAAAAGCACATGAGAAGAACTATCCCACGCATGACTTGGAGCTCGCAACAATATTTTTTGCTCTAAAAATTTGGAGACCGCACTTTGTTGGCGAGACCTTCGAAGTATTCTCAGATCACAAGAGCCTCAAGTAACTTTTCTCCCAGAAGGAATTGAACATGAGGCAAAGAAGATCGATGGAACTCGTAAACGACTACAACTTCTCACTTCAGTACCATCCGGGTAAAGCCAATGTGGTGGCAGACGCACTTAGTCGTAAACCTAGAAGCGTATTAGCACACATGTTGGTTCAAGAATGGAAATTGTACGGGGCACTTGCCGATCTCAATTTCACTACTAGAACGACAAATCACGGGGTAAGATTAGGCAACTTACTTGCAAAACCACCACTTAAGGAAAGAATCATCGACCTTCAACAAAATGAGAAGTGGATACAAGATTTGGCTGCAGATGTGGAAAGGACAGACTGGACCAAGGTTGAATATGGGAACATCAGATTTAAAGGAAGACTTTTATATACCTCAAGATGAGCGTTTGAAGGAAGAAATCCTAGCGGAAGCCCACAGATCCTAGTACTTTATTCATCCCGGCAGGACCAAGATGTATTATGACCTTCGATGCAACTACTGGTGGAACCGAATGAAGGTCGAGATCGAAGAATTCATAACCAAGTGTGCCGTGTGCCAACAAGTGAAAGCAGAACATCAAAACCCAGTAGGAACACTCCAACCTTTGCCTATTGGGGAATGGAAATGGGAACACATATCCATGGACTTCGTCACCGGACATCCTAAGGCACGTAACAGCCACGACATGATATGGGTGATTGTAGACCGTCTCACAAAGTCAGCACACTTCATAGCTATGAAGACCACAATGAACACTGATGACTTGGCCAAACTATATGTGAGACAGATCATTCGCCTGCACGGAGTACCCATCACCATAGTGTCAGACTGCGGTTCGCAGTTCACATCGAGATTCTGCAAAATTCTACACACAGCATTGGGAACATAACTCAACTTCAGCACTGCATTCCACCCCCAGACAAATGGTCAGATGGAGAGAGTCAACCAGATACTTAAAGACCTTCTAAGATCATGCGTTCTAGACTTCAAGGGTCATTGGGAAGATCATCTTGCCATAGTATAATTCTCTTACAATAATAGTTATCAGGCAAGCATCGGAATGACACTATTTGAAGCACTCTATGTGAGACCTTGCCTATCACCATTGTGCTGGAATGACGACAGTGTTCACAGTCAGTTGGGACCAGAGATAGTAGCCGAAACGACAAAGAAGATCAAGTTAATCAGAGATCAACTACTTATTGAACAACACCGACAAAAAAGGTATGCTGATGTGAGAAGAAGAAAGCTTGAGTTTATGGTGGGAGACTGGGTATTCCTTAATGTCTCACCGACTAAAGGAGTATTCATATTTGGTAAGAAAGGAAAGCTGGCACCTAGATACATCGAGCCATTCGAGATTGCAGAACGAGTTGGGGAAGTAGCATACAGAGTGATACTACCATCATCCATGGACCTAGTGAAAGATGTCTTCCACGTTTACATGTTGAGGAAGTACCATCCAGACCCAGCTTCATTGAAAGATTGGCAAACAGTAACGATCAGAGAAAATGCCACATATGAAGAACAGACGGTGAAGATCCTTGATAAGAAAGAACAAGTGCTGCGGAATAAAGTCATATTCAAGGTAAAGTTTTGTGGGATCATCACGGAACGTCTGAAGCAACTTGGGAGCTTGAGGACAAAATGCGGGTGAGGTATCCGCAACTCTTTACTTAAGGTAAGTAAATTTCGAGGCCGAAATTCTATTTAAGGGGGGTAGGATGTAACGGCATGAATGTGTGTAATATACATTTCAATGTGTGTTGATTTTCCTTTATTTTACTTATTTTGAGTTTAATGTGTGGTTTGATTGCCAATCGGACTAATTCCGATCGCACGATCGGACTTGATGTGATTTTGGGTTATTACTGTTTTGTACCACAGTCTAGCCCTTGTTTATTTGAGAGAATGGCATGTTTGTAAAATTTTCTTTCTTTTCTTTCTTTGAATGAGATGTGAGGATAAGATTAAGTTGATAGGAATTAAGGGCAAGGATTGGGTAGCTAGGAATAAAGGATAAGATTAGAAGGGCTAGGATTAGAGACATAGGATCTTGCCATGTGGCATGAAAGCGTATGAAAGGAAGAATGAGGAGGAAAAATTAGGATAGTTTTTTCTCTTGGCTTGGAGTGGAAGGCCTGAGGGAAGAAGGAGGAAATCCACCTTGAGGAGCTTGGATTGCGGTTGATCAAGTTGAGGTAAGTGTATACTCCTATGAATCTAATTAGTTTGCCGTAGAAATTTTTATGTTTTCATGTTTTAGATATTCCAACCACATTGTTAAAGAATGTAGTTGACTTAGAATATATTAGTGGCCCTTTTGATGAGAAGATTCACCTTAGTAGGTGGAGACTTGGATTAGGGTTCAAAAACCCCAAAATTTACCATGTTCGAGATGTTTGGCGGCCACGTAGACGTGCCGAATTTGTCGCCGAACCAAGTTCTGGGCCATGGGCGGACCCGTAGGTGAGCCGAAGGATCGCCGAAGTTGAATGGCCGCCGAAGTGGGTTTCGGTGTGCCAAAACATAGCCTCGGTGGCCACCGAAGGAGAATGATTCTGGAAGTGTCACCGAAACACAGGGTAGGTCGCCGAAGACGTTGCAGAAACAAATACCCTACTAGAGTTGCCGCCGAACTACAGAGAGGGTCACCGAAGAGGTTGCCGTGGAAGGCTTCGGTGCGCCGAAGACCTCGTCGAGGACCATGCTAAACCCATTATTTAGTTTCTGAGTTTTAGAATTATAAGTTTGTTTATACAGTAGAGTAGTCTATAGTTAATTGTGTGCTTTTCAATGTTATGATTCACTGTTATTCAATACTATACTCAACGAAACTCTACTTCTAACATAAATTAGTGTGGGTTAATGTGGTTTTATGAGAGATAGAAATAGTGCATGTTAGTTGTAATTCTCTCCACCCTATACACCAATTTTATGCAGCTTAATTAGTATATCATGGGCACAAACCATGTTATAGTTTAATAGTTAACTCCTAATGTAGTATGCCTAGTCGAATTTTTATGAATTTGCAGGATGATATGGCGTATGCAATCGCTATGGTTGGTGAAGGAAAGTTCCCAATCATAGCTGGGATTGATGAATAACAGGTTGTAATGTCATGTGATGAATGGATTGAATACTTAGGTAGACTAAATTACACCTCGTACACTATTATGTATGTTTAGTTAGCGTGCACTATACCACAACACTGCACAGCATAGACTCTAGACCACCATGTGGTCAATGAGTGAGACCTTATACCAAGACCTCATGGTTGGATCTTGTGTTTGGAAAATGAGAGTGCTGTGAATTCCACATCTAGGGAGGGACTGGCTAGATTGTGTTGAGGGCGTAGCTAACCCACTAAACCTTTCTTTGCCCAAGGGCTCTGTGCCGCGGATGAGAAAATATAAGTAAAGGACCTCTATGGTTAGGTCAGCTAGTCATGTTTTCCTGAGGGAT
>JAUPMG010274844.1:0-18970 GCA_031762675.1 Pachysandra terminalis | reverse complement strand
TATTATCCTACCTGAACATCTGTCCAAATATGTTAATCCTACCTGAAAATCTGTCCTGCCACATCCACGAATCAGCAAAGCATCACCTGTGAAAGCCATCCTCGGTCGAGGCTGATCAGGTCCCTCTCCAGTAACATAGGTAACACAACCCAAAGTATGACCAGGAGTAGCACGTACCTACAACAATAATATTCTCAACTTTATTTAGTTTTAAAAGATGGAGCACATCAATATTAACATGTGAAGAAATAAATACACATGCTGCAGCTTGCATACAAACACATATATACAAAACAAGCAAACAAATATAGTACCAACAAGAAAGAAGAGAAATGCAGAGAAACAAGAATAAATTAACAGTATCATGGCCTAAAATATCTCAATATATCCTATTTCCTGAAGGGTCGATATAAATCAAAGGGAAAATATGATTTTACAAAATATCCCTCAATATATCACTATATATCATGATATATCAATAGTGTTTCCTTGTTTAATGTAAGAGATATATTGATCAAAATAAGGGAGATTTCCCTCAAACCAAGAAGAAAACTCACATAGCTCCTCCAACATTTAATTTTTTTTTTTGGCTTAAGGTTATAAAATCAATTAGGAATATAAAGAAATAATCTTAAATATGCATTAAACCATTCAACTCATAATTTCATATATGCATAGAAATGAAACCCAGGATGGACTGGCCTAAAACAGGCCTAGTCCAAGCCCAAACCTAAATATTTTGGGCTTTATAAAATTGGCCGGGTAGGCCTAAAACGGGGCAAGTTTACTTGGGCAAGTGGACCAGGCCTAAAATTGCCACCTTCACTCAAGGGAGGTAAGTGTCACACTAATGGTTTGAGGAGTGTTCATGTACTATTGCGAAACTATAGGGGTGCATAAGTAGTTCTAAATTATTCCGAATTATCCAACAAATATAAGCTTCCATGTTGACAAATGCATCTTATCCCTAGATTCAAATCATTCAAAGATCAAGATTCTCCACCAAGTATAGTTGGAAGTTAGAACAATTGATCATCGTACACGCCAACATACTCCACCTCAAACCAAAGCATACTCTTCAAGTTCAACCTCCTCGATCCTGCGGCACATGCCAATTAGTTTGGAAATAATATTGGAACAATTTCCTGGGGTCCCACATAAAGGCCATGGCGGAATGGAGACATTGTTTGTTTCTCATCTTCATACCACCACACGAGTCGGTGGTTGTTGGCAGGTAATGGCTGCCTACAGTTGTTCCCAGATACTCAGACCATTCCTCTGACAGTGAGATGCTTCCTTGCAACAGCGGTGAATCCATTCCAAAAAAAAAAAACTATCCGCCATCATAGAGCTCCGATGTCCCTTACTAACCTCAGATATCCTTGTAAGCTATTTGTCGTATGCGTGAACTTCATCCACACTGAACGAATTGGATTCGATGATTGAAAACTCATCTCCGGTTGTGATTTACAGAGGTGATTATACTGAATCTCCCAGCATCTACTTCATGGAAAGCTTGAGATCGGTAAGTAAATGATTGATTGAAATGTGTGTCCCTTGTTGAAGACAATCTCTACGAATGAATGCCCAGGGGGTTGAACACCTCTATTATCCACCAAGATCATCTTCTTCAATCTGCAAGCCTTTTGCTTGCTCTGCTTGGTGAAGTGGTTAATGTTTTTAATATAATCATTTTGACATAACAAAGGTAACAACATTTACATTGTGGAAACAGTCATATTAGATTTAAAAGAAGGTGCCAACTTATCCCTTAATCATATTATTATTATATTTTTTTTTATCAAAAAAAGGTCTTGAATCAAAAGGTTAAGATCCCTTAATGTTTGCATTTCATGAGTACTGAGTGCAAGGCCTTTGTATTCAAGAATTTTTTTTTCTTTTATCTAATGAGCCATCCACATTTAAGTAGAATGCATTGAGTCCTCCCACATGCATTGGTTAATAATGTCAATAACATCAAAGGAGAAGCTTTTCACAAATTTTTTCAAATAACTCCTTATTTTAGAAGTGCAAATTTTCCCATGAAACCAAAATTAAAACCCTGGAGAGCAGGGTTTTCATTCTCGGGATCCTGGATCGGACCGGTCCGGGTCGATCCCGATCCGGATCACCGATCCGGTACTGCATCGGACGAGGATGGATCGGCCGATCCTGGTCCAATCCAAATGTTGGATCTTTATTATTTATTTTTATTTTTTAAATTTGGATCGGTCGAAACGGCGATACTGGTGCCAGATCGACGATACCGGTCGGGATGGGTCAGTATTGGACCGATCCAGACCAATACCGGTTGGATCCTTTATTTTATAAATTTAAAAAAAATGGAGATCGGTTAGATCGGCCGATCCAGTCACTGGACCGGTTCGGATCGGTATCAGTTGGACCGGTCCGATCCAAAGCCTCACGATACAATAGTTATATCGTGGGTTGGGATCGACCGGTCCTGGCCGATCCGATCCAGACCGATCCTTGAAACCATGCTGGAGAGGATAGATTAGCTGTATAAGACCCAAGAACTGATGTATACTGATTAGCCATCTCACCATATACAGATGATTTATCAAATCTAGACCTTCCTATCAACACAAATCTGGAAAAGGTCTTATAACCTGATATGAACAATATGTACAAGGCTTCTTTTTTCTCATAATGTGCTATAAAAATCAGTTATCAAGAAATTACATAAGAGCATTGTTCATATTCTAGCATGTAATATATTCAAAATCTTACAATAAGCGATCATATCATATTAAACATGTTCTTTTTTCGTTAAGGACTAATATAAATGATACTAAGATGCTGCTAGGGTGCAAGAATTTCTATGGAATTACACTATAAAATAGGTTGTCTAAATGAACAGAATCATAGCTAGTTTTAATGTTCATATCACCAAAAGTATCACATAAAAGTTTAATATGTAAAAAGTATCTACAGGACTACCTCCAGGAAAAGATTGCCAAAATAGATTTTATCACCCGATTCAACAAGAAGATCAGCTTTTGCATTGCTTACTTTTGAGATGATAGATTTCACGTCAGGAACCCTACCCTGCAAGAAACAATTGCCACAAATATACAACAAGAGTCAGAAAAAATGCTTGACATATACCATTTAATTGTAAAATATCACAATTTCAGCTAACAATATGTATTTTGCAAAAGATTTTAGCAACAATATACAGTCCATAACTTTTACAGGAAACACTAATAGGGGAATAAGAAGAAAAAAAAAGTCAATAACCTTTATCAGGCCAGTCCCAGTGACATGATCAGCATGGACATGGGTGTTGATAGCATAAATGAGGTTCAACCCTAGCTCTTTAATAAGTGAAAGGTCTCTTTCCATTGTTTTATCTACTGGATCAACCAACTGCAAGAGAAGATTAATTCAGCATGTTCTCCAGATTGCACATCAATGAAGAAATGAACTAGAGCTAATAAGAAAAAGTAAATATTTCAATCAAAATTGTTGTCAATAATGAGCCACAGCCTAAAAAAATATATATATCTTAAAATTAGGGGATAAGACCCCACATACATGTACGTGATTATATAGGTTGGGGCTATGTTACATGGCCTCTTTAAAATTAGTATGTGTCAGAAACATGTCAAATTCTGACACTCCAAGCATTCAGGCACAATGCTCTTAAAGTTTTTTTTTTTTTACAAAACTAATCAACACCTCCACTCATCAAATACATACATACATATATATATATCGAGAGAGAGAGAGAGAGAGAGAGAGATAAATAGCTAGAGAGATAGATATTTATCAACATCCACAATAGAACGTCAGTTTTGCTTTTCCCAAAGAAAAAGATTCTAGGTGGCAATATGACATTGAAGATCATTTCTGCACTCGTCTATAGGTGCAAACATATGTAACAATATATAGTCTGTAATAGGTACCTGTCATAGTTACCTCCAAGCTTATGTTATGCTAACTACGATCTTACTTCTTATCAATTAGAAATTATTAAAGCATTTTTTCAAAAATACAAATTCAGTATTGAAGTATGTTGTTCCTGTTAATTGGCTCTTAGGGTCTGGTTGACGCAAGGATTTGGAATTGGCCTACAAAATTCTAAAATTGAGAATTAGAATTCACTAAATCAGAAAACCTTAGAATTGTAAATATGTTGTTTGATCGACTAAACATAAATTGAGAATTGGTAAACTGAGTTGTTGAGGAAATTTATCAAACATGTTGTCTTCCCATTTTAAACAATAAAAACAGAAGAAACAGACAAAAAGAAAGACAGTTTTGATTAATATTTTCCATGATAAACAACAATAAAAATAAATAAATAAATAAAAATAGAAATAAAAGAAAAATAAAAAAGAATAAAAGAAAAAAAAATAAAAATAAACAAAGAGAATAAAGTAATAATAATATTTTTATTTTCTTTATTTTTAATTTTATTTTCTATTTTAATTTCCTTTTATGTTATTTTGATTTTTTTACTATTTAATTTTTATTTTCTTTTTATTTCTATTTTTTTTTCATTTATTTTGATTAAACCCAATTTACCTTATAAACGAATTCCACGAAATTGGGACTAGAATCCTAAATCCAATTCTTTATACACCATCAAACAGCAGAATTGAAATTCTCAACCCCAATTCCAATTCTCAACTCTAATTCCACCCTTAATTCTCTGTGTCAAACATAGCCTTACTGATTTTGTTTTTCCAGTAGCTGGCATCACTCTAATGTAAACTCTATTTTTCTTTCCATTACTCCAGAACGATATTGATGAGCAAGAAAATTCAGTATAAGTTCTATTTCAATCTCTCTGATTTTTCTGTTAGCAGTAGCTGATTTTAATTTTTGAAAAAAACTAAAGTCCAGCTTGTCCAATAGTACCTTTACTTGGAGACTGACCATAGTAAATTCTATGAAAAGTTGATCTAATTTGCTTAAGCATGTCGCAAATGGAACTGTAGGAGACCGAGGTTGTCAAATTGTGAATCAAATCGAAAATCGTTGGGGGTCATTTAAAATCGAATCGTAATTTCGAATTTGTAAGTCGTAAGATTCATAATAATTTTAATAGAAATAGGGTTTGGGTTTAGGTTTTGGAATTCTCTTCCGAAAAGGCTGTTTGTTGTTTAAAATACATAAAGAAATAGCATAAACAATATTTCTTTACGTATATTTAATTGTTCTAGAGTACTATATTCTATGTAAGCAAGGATCAAACCAGTAAAATGGAAATCTTCCAATAAAAAAGAAGTTGACATTTTTTTATTGTTGCAGAGTCGAGTTGTTTGAATCGTGCAACTAAATCGTAAGATTCAATGTATAGAGTGTAAGATTCAAACATAAACTGGATTTTTTACTGATTTGAATCGATCTAGGGTCAAATCGAATAGAATAGTAAGATTTTAACACAGGAGACGAGAATATGAGAAACTTGGCCAGATGCACCAAACGAGGTATGAGAATTAACTGGATAGGACTTAGGGAGGACGGGAAGTTAGCCAACGCTCAAGACAAATATGATTTAATCTCGATGGCTGA
Source organism: Pachysandra terminalis (assembly GCA_031762675.1). Taxonomy (NCBI): domain Eukaryota; kingdom Viridiplantae; phylum Streptophyta; class Magnoliopsida; order Buxales; family Buxaceae; genus Pachysandra; species Pachysandra terminalis. Next base: position 13,426 of record JAUPMG010274844.1, on the reverse strand, counting down.
AACTGGAAAAACAAGGTGAAAGGAAACTACCACTCAACAGATAATAACATATGCCAGAGTCCCATAACATAAGCTTCATGATCACAAAACCATGATCCAAATCATGGTTTCAAGGATCGGCCGATACCGGTCCGTACCAGCTGGTCCGGACTGGTACCGGACCAGTATGGTCCAGTTCCAACCCGCGATACAAAGACTCGTATTGCCGGATTATGGACCGGCGGTCCGGTGACCGGTCCCGCCGGTCTGTGACGGGTTCCGGTGGTCCGGCGACCGGTTCCGACGGTCCGGCGATTGGTCCCACCGGCCTTGCCGGTCCGGTGACCGGTTCCGGCCCAACCGGCGCCGGTCTGAAATTTTGAATTTTTTCTTTTGTTTTCTGTATCGGATCCGGACCGACCGGTTCCGGTCTTTAAAACCTTGATCCAAATAGACCTAGATTGAAGGAGATTTCTGGAATTCGGTCAGAGCATTCAACATTACACAAGACCTGCCATGGTGTTTTGTTGGAGAGTAGTTCATCTCTCCAATAAGAAAACAGGTGTTTTGTTGGAGAGTAGTTCATCTCTCCAATAAGAAAACAGGAGCTGGTAGTACGAGGAATTTCTCACGACTTATCAGTGATTGTGACTGGAGGATTATCCACTTAAGGTGTAACATATACATGGTACCACGTATAGTGATTAAACTCGGTTTCGGATCGGGTATTGTCCCTGTCCAATCCCGAGTTGGATAGGACGATCCGTGACAATCAAAAAAAAAAAGCTTAAAAAAATTAGAAAAACTATTTACTTTGGTCAGCTTATAATTTCTCTTATTTCTTCCACAAATCTTAGTCTTGCTAGTGCCGCACAAGCAGAACGCCAAGCGATGAGAACCCAAATCAATCTTCAGTTCTTCTTCATTGTTCTCTGCCTGCTAAAGTGCTGAAGAAAACCTGAAAAAATAAATCAGGCGTCTCTCTCTCATACGTGCGCTGGAAACCTTGATCAGAGTCGGACTGAGGTCTCTCTCTCGCTGGAAACCTTGATCGGAGTCGGACTGAGGTCTCTCTCTCTTGCACGCACTGGAAACTTTGATCGGAGTCGGATTGAGGTAAGGGTAACGGAAACATAGCAGAATTTCTTCTAGGAACCCCTACAAAAACAAATTGCCCTTCTTGTTGCTCTGGAACCCTACAGAAACAAATCAAGAATCTCTCTCTCTTCTTTTTCTCTCTCTGGAAAGTTTTAGTTTTGAGTTCTAATGTCTGTAAACTCATCCCGAGAGCAGAGCGGAATGTTTATTTATTTTTTATTTTTAAGCATGGACCGGACGAACTGGATCGTCCAGTCCGACTCGCCGATTTCGTGACGGATCGGCAGATCCGTCACACTCAGTCAGAGTCGATGGTTTTTCCAGCTTTTTGGGATTGGCCAGGGATCGTGACTCGCCCCTGGACGATCCTTTACACTATGGTACCACTTGCAAAGCACCCTCCATGTATTATAGGCTAGACAGATTTCTTTCCTCAGCAGACTGGGATGTCCATCCACTTTCTTATCCCAATGCATACTTCCCAGACCAGTATCAGACCACTGTCCCCTATTGCTATCAACAGAGGACAACAATCAGGGTGCATCACCCTTCCGAATTGAAAACACGAAGTTGTCTTATCCATCGTTCAAGGAGATGATTATTGATACAGGGATAGATCAGGGTGGGCAGGCTTCAGATTTATTAAGCCCCTCATTGTGTAAATGTGAAAGTTAAGGTCTGGTACTGAGATGTTAGATAAAAGGGAGGAATTGAGTGGTCTTAAACCAAAAAAGTTAAGGCGTCATCGTGAATTGAAAAGTGAACTGGAACAGTTGTTGAAAAGGCAAACAATTAGCTAGAGACAAAAATCTAGGGCCACGTGGATTAGGGAAGGCAAAGCAAACATGAGATTTTTTTTGTAAAATGGAAAAAAAATAGAAATCGGAAGAATTCAATCATAAGATTGGAGATGGATGGAAAGATTGTGGATAATTCAGTGTGGGTGTCTTTTTGGTGAACAGTATCCACGTGTCAGTGGATACGTGCCCTCCTACATAGATCTGGATTAGGGTATATAGATCCACCACTGGCCTAAATTGCTACGACATGGCCGTCCCCGCGATGTTAATCAAACCGGATAGTGGAGTCGGTCAAGAAGGCATGGAAGGTGAGCAGTGGCCGAGACCCGACAATGGATTGGCAACATCTCTGAAACTTCCTTTCACAAAGAAACTCTCAAGTCCTCTATTTTCTCTTTCTCAATATTTTTCTCTCTATATGCTCTTTTTTCTCTTTCATGTAGATTCTCTGCAAAGAGTTTCCCAAGTGTTGGGAAGCTCTCTAGAGTCTAATCTCAAAGTGACTGATCTCCTAAGAATCTAATCTCAAAGTCTCTAATCCCTTTGCAGCTTTGCCTAAGCCTTCTTAGGCCTTATATAGGAAAATGGAGTCTCTCGGATGGTTACAAGTGTACCACCCCATTAATCTCATAATTCTCTCATCAATCTTCCTTAATCTCTCTCATTTCATACCATTTAAAGAGAGATAATATCTCATTAATTTTCAACTTATTTAATAATAAGTCACCAAGTGACATCTCACAATAATGATAACTCACAATAATGACAACTCATACTCATGAGGTGGTACAACGTGCCTTTGTGGGTGGACCTGCAACCCATCAACATGTTTGACGACGGACCTTACAGCCCACGCACTTGGCCACCAGGCCGTAAGGATTGCCAAAACCCCTTCCTGATGGGCTCTTGCCTGGCAGAAATCTCATCTCCAGCAAAAATTTGTAAGTCTATACATTTAAAGTAAATAATCAATTAATAAATATTTATGGGTTGGGTATATTGTGCCAGGGCACAACCCTCATTTGTGTATCTTATAGAATGTCGAGGGTCCAAATGCTCAAAATATGCGTTTTGGCGGCTCTGTTGAGCCGAAGCATGCCAAAAACAGACTAAAATGGGCAGAAAATGCCCTCTGGAGAGAGCTTTGCCGAGGTCATCCAGTGTTGCCAGGGCCCCAATGGGGATATGCGTCCCCGGGATCCCAGCAGCCCTGGGCTCCCACCTCAACAAGGTGCCTGCCAAGGTCCCACTCAAGAATAATTTCTATTTTGAAAAACCAAAATATTTTCATGTGCCACTCTAGGATCATAAACTGGAGTTTCTATCGCTGAATAGCCGTTAAAATCTCGGTGTTAGACTCTACCATCTAGGCACCCTATGGAAAAGTTAAACTGGAGTTCTACAGCTATATGTTTTCACGTACTGATTTAAATTGGAGTTTGTCACCTGTAGAGTAGTTAAAATCTTAATATTAAACTACACTGTCTGGGCATCATTCTGTTTTAATTCAGAAAGTCCACCAGTCAGGAGCTAACTCCCAATCCCATCTCGATGAACGGGAAATATAGACCATACAACAAAGAAAAACAGTAAAAATGTTTACCATCCCTGATTGGTTATAGGAACAGCATCCCCCCAGCATCACTTGTGAATCTCCTTATAGCCATCTCAGCAGCTATGTACGAGTAACTAGATAATTTTTCTTGTCAAAGCTTCACATGACCTCAAAATTCATGAACCAAATTGCCATGAGCTACCACTATGTTTTGACATATCTACAAATGAGTTCTGCATCCATACAAATCTTACTTGTGTTTGCTTTTCTTACTGGCACAGTTTAATAATTTCGTCAGTGAATCTCAATTTTGCAAAAATTACTCTGATTGAAAGGAATACATTTGATATGCTGGAGAACAAAGACATAGTTGGTAACTTATCATATTTTCTGATCAAAGATTAAGACTTTTGATCAGCAGGAATGGTAGAAAAGATTCATGTCACAGATCCAGACTAGTTTGAAAAATATGACACCAATATGGTAATCTTTCTCCTGCTCTTCTTTTCATTCTCTTCTTTCTCCTCTTCTTCTACTCTTTTTCTTCCCTCAAAATTCTTCAAATTAGCATCAAAGTACAAAATAACCACTTGGAGTTTACCTTAAAAGGATTAAGCTGAGATATCATTAAATACTGCTCATTTCATCAGGGCATACGGTGATGAATGTTGTCAACAACTGTACAGTCAGGATGTAACTTCTGCTTCAAGATGAACATTTATGAATCTCGTTAAGATATCTGAAGATCATCTTATGAAAATCTTTCATGAAGTTCAGGGAATTTTTTTATCCAGTAAGGACAAAAAAGAGCGAAGGACTTCTCTGGGTTTTATGATTTCCACATTACTTTGCAAACAGGCTACATTCTCTTCCATCAATTTTCTATGAAAAAAATATCTACAGAGACAAATTGATTCTTCTCAGGTCTGTTCACTTGGTTCCCCTGACACTCCCCTCTTTCAAAGTATTCAAAGTTTGGGGCTAGGACTGCTCCATTTGACTTCTTTAGTGCATGAGAGATATCATTTGCCTTCTCAGAAACTTTGCATATGCTTTTTACTTCTAGATTACTGTATAATACTTACAAATCGAAATTTGTTCTCTTCAAGCTTGCTGAGATTTGAGATAGTACTGGTGATCACCACCCTTAATAAACCCCTGTTTACACTTGGCAGCACCCTAGAAAGAGTGCACGGGGACTTTAAGTATTCCCACATGCACGGAATTATTGCTAAAAGCAATTACCTGCCGCCTGTTCACTTTACGCATGCCAGCTGTCATAACGGCTGTACGTTGATTTGATTTGAAAGGAGACTTTTTGAACGTGCCAGAGATATCTGACCGTCCTTATCACTTGAAAAGGTAAAGCTTCTTGGAGAAGCTATCCCTAGGAGAGGTTCATTACACTGAATCGTTCCACGTGTCCAAAGGCTGAAGGAGTTGGTCAACTTTTAGGTTAACCATATTTGAGACAAACGAAGTACCAATGATTTGAACTTTGAACAAGACAAATCATAACTCCTTTAGAAGGACGAGGACTAATCATAACTCCTTTAGAAGGCTCTGTTCTAGAGCCGCCTTTTTTAACGCTCGAAGGAAAGAAGAGTATACCCTTCCCCCGAAGGACTATTTTACTCGAAGGATATACTTAGAGGCATGCTACCCCTAATATACTTCTCAAATGACTGAGGTTTCAGACAAGGTCTTGAAGTCACATCTATTTATCCTCTAGAACAGACTTCGAGTGACGTTTATTACATACCTTTACGTCTTAAAAGGTATTTTTCACTCAAAAAAAGATCTTGAAGGAACTATCCGTACCTCCTAACCCAGAAGTCATTTTGGATCATATCCACAGACTTTGAGGAACCCATTATTATGTTTTGTCTTAAGAGAATCATGAAACAAGAATATTTTCTCCTACCAAGGCAAATTTAAAGGCAAACTCGCAGGCTAACCACCTCCAGATGGTGAACTCGAAGGAGGTATGTTCCCTCTTACCAAAGGTAAATTTGGAGGAGGAATATTCCTTCCTCCTAAGGCAAATTCCAGGCTAATCACCTTGAGACGGTCAATTCGTCAAAGGGCTCGTCACGCCAAAAGACTAAGGATTCTGTCCTCCTCGAAGGACACAGACTTGGGTTTACCCCCTCGAATGCAGTCTTTTATGCATCTGAATTACAAACCTTGGACTCGAAGTCACTCTTATTCATTCTTATGAATAGACTTCGAGTCATATCTTAGGACTTTCACTTCCAAAAAGCGAATCCTCGGTGGAAAGGGCTTTAGAAGTTGAAAGCACGTCATCTTCGGACGTATTTCCTGAAAATAGGTTTTCCACAGACTTTTAGAATGTCCTCTCACTTCACCATATAGGAATTCATATGTTTACTTCTGATTTCATTCAAGTAGAAGGCACTCGGATTGGTCACTACAGCTATGAACTTTAATGGATTTCAAGGTAAACCCCTCCTTACTAGGGACGATTGATCATGCAAACAAGAGTCCTGATGAGACACTCAATCTCGAGTTCTCTATATGGGTAATTCGAGAATACACTGATCACCCTGTAAGGGTACAGTGGTTCTTGATTTCCTTAGAAGGAAGATAGCAGCCAAAGGGAGTTCTCCTTCAAAACATGCGAATTCAGCAAAGTGCCTAAACATTGAATTATCCCCTAAAAAGGTTGTTTGAGACGGATTCTCAGAATGGAAAGCACATGGTGAAAACCTCACCGACTTATAAAATATCTACTTTCTAACTTATCTAAAGGGGGTTTTGTCTTATCTGGAATGGCGGCAAGAATGGTAACGTTTCTCCTTGGGATTTGTGTGCAAGTGACACGTGTCTCTTGATCCGTGTTGCTCAAGTTCCAAAGCAACCGTTTGCAGAGCAGTTTTTAAGGTTTAAAATGATTTGGTCTCTTTCTCTGGAAGTAACTTAGCCATGTTGAAATACACGTGTCCCTCAAAGATATTATTCAGGACCATGTGTCACTCAGGATTTTCTTAGCCCAAGAGGGTCCCCCTCTAAACGCTTAGCCGAGTGACACTTGTCCTATGTGGAGTGGGAAACTCCCTACAAATACCAGAAACCATCCTCCATTGAAGAGGATTGGAAGATCAGAAAATATCTATGTTCAATACCCGAAACTCTGAAATCTGAAACAACAGTGAGTAAAGACATTGAAAGAGAGAGAAGAATCTTCAGCCTGTGAGGTTTTACTGCTCTGTGATTGCATTCACTCCCCTTCTCAGTTATTGTAATATTCCCTTCCTTCTTGTCCCTTCTCTTTGTCTTCTTCACAGGTCAAATATTGACAAGGAACGCTCTTGACAGAACGGCTGCACAACGGTTTAGGCTGTCTTGAGACAGACTTCCCTACCCTTTCTCTGGTCTGATGATTGTATTGGTCCAAATGTATTAGTTACTCTTTCATTCTAATACATTTAATCTCTTACAAATCCGTCATCACAAGTACTAAACTAATTAAGAGCTAATAATCCTTCAATTGATTCCTTACCCCATTTCTCTCCTTCAAGGTTTTGAAATTTAAGGGTAGGACAAATCCATTTTGAATTGTTTAATGCTGGAGGGCATTGTTCTGCTTCCGCACATTTGATATAGTTTGAAATACCGAAAGTAAAATTTGTCTATCATCTAAAATAATGTGTTTAATCAGATCTTCCAAAATTATATCACAGAGCATTTCTTGAATCCATGACATATGACATAACCATGACGGATATCTTAGTCTAGTATCGAGTATAAACGACATAATCATTCTTATCTATAGTTTGATGGGCAATACTATTTTAAAAAGAAGGGTATTTTGGGGTTCATCCAAAATAGGATTTTATGTTGCCCAAGTATTTAAGGAATAAGATGCAAAAATGAGAAGAGAATGGAAAGCTACAGCCACCTGGGAAAAGAGGGTTTCTATGGGAGTAGTACAAGTCTACAGCTGCCTGGGAGTCAGTAGTGGTGAGATTTGAAAGGAGACATGTAGGATGGAAGTCCGGATATTTATCTAACCTACCAACATATTTTGTGTCCTTGATCACTATCCCGGTATCTGTGGCAGCAAGGTTAGAGATATTAGAAAGGGGTTTTCTTTGGAGAGGTGGGAAGGAGTCATTCAAATATCACCTGGTAAACTGGGAGCAGGTATGTAAACCAAAGGCAGACAGAGGTCTAGGTATTAGGCCAATATTGATCGCCAATAAGGCATTGATGGGGAAATGGTTATAGTGATTTGTAAAGGAAAGAGGCAGTTTGTGGAGGGAGGTAATTGCCTCCAAATACGGAAGTTCCCCTTTGGTTGGTATGCCAACCTGGTAAGAGGCTCACACGGGGTAAGTCTATGGGAAGCTATAATGAGCATATCTGAATCTTTTTCCAAATAAATCATATCAGTAGTGGGCAGCGGGATCTGCACATCATTCTGGAACAATATTTGGCTAGAGGATGTGGCTCTTTAAACCAGATTTCCTACTATGTATAGGTTGGCATCCAACAGAGAGGCAATGATGCAGGAATAACTGATCGGGTCAGGTCAAGGAAGAGTGGAGTATTCAGTTAAGAAGAGATCCCAATGACTGGGACATGGAGCCTTTTATGAAGTTAATTCAGCTGTTGTATTCTTCCCAAGCCAATGGAGTGGGGGGAGACAGTAGAAGATGGAGGGCTGAAAACAATGGGGCTTTCTCTGTTAAATATTTTGCGGGTATCTAACAACAGTCGGATACACAAGTTTCGTTCCCATCAAAGGCAATATAGAAAGTTCCGGTGCCCACAAAGGTCACTTTTTTTGCATGTCATGAAAGTATTCTCACCATTGACAATCTCGTTAAAAGGAATTAGATTACCCCTAACTGGTGTATTATGTGTAACGAGGATGCTGAATCTGTCTGTCAGACAGTCTCAGGAATTTCGCATAGTATTTTAAAAAGATTAGGGGGTGCAGAGGGTGATGCCCAAGTCTGCAGTTGAAAGCGTGCAAAGTTGGGGGAACAGCTCAGGAGATACCAACAAAAAAAAAAAAGCTGCTCTGGAGTAGGGTTCAACTTGCCATTTGGTGGTGAATTTGGAAAAAGAGGAATGCTAGAATATTTGAGGAGAAGTCTCAGCCTACGGAGATCATAGTAAAGAAAATCTTCAGGACACTGTTCAATTGGGCTAAAAGTACAAGGGAGTTCTCTAATCTTAGTTTCTCTTCAGACTTGGAGTTTATTGATAATATGTATCCATATCATACCTGCTGTCTCTTATTATTGCCTGCTTGTTACTTATCCATGTTTTGTGTTCAGTACATTCTTGCTGTACTAGATGTAAGATGCAGCATCATTTCAAATTGAGTTGTGACAAAGAGATTTGGTAGATTTTAACCAAGGCTCGACGGGTTATGATTTTCCCATGTACTTCATATTCTCCTATTTGAGAGTGGATATTCTTTCCAGATTGCCTGTGGACAACGATTACATAATTCCTTGTGTCATAGTTGGGGTTGTGTTTGGTTTATTTTCTCTACTTTCATTCGTTTATTTGTACATGATCTTTGGGAATTTCCGTGGTTGTAGTATTGAAAAAACTTTTATGGTTTTTGGTGTTTAATTTCTGGCAACCTGATTTCTTGGTGGAGGGATTAAACACAACAATAACACATAATAGAGTTAAATTACCTCAAATCGACTAGAGAATCAAATTAATACGCACAGAAAAAAAAAATATACTTAGAAAAAAAAAACGATTACAAATTCTAGAATTAAGTGAACGATAGAAATCACAAAAGATCCCAAAATAACAGTCTGCCTCACACAATTTCAATCCAAACAAGATCAGAAACAATAAAATCCAACTATAGAGATCAAGAAACAAAAAATAAGTAGAATCCAAACGATCAGATAAAACCTAGTTTTGTACGTTTAAACCCTCACCAACGCAGGTTTTTCACGGTGAGCAACATCGGCAAGCAAGTAAGTGTACGTGGAAGATTCCTTCTCGAAGAGCTGACGAAACAAAAGCTTCGACGATCCAGAAGACGTCGTATAACTTCCCATTGACGATCTGAGCTTCGAACTCGAAGCAATAGAGGCTGAGATAACAGGAGAACTTGGGGTTTTTGCAGAGAAATTGCAGAGATTATTAGATCGAGGAAAAGGAACACGAAGTAGATGTACTCCAAGCATCTGCAATTTTAATGGCTGATTATCAAAAAAAATATTTATACAACTTTGATCTCTCCTCCTTTCTTTGTTGTTTCTGTGGTTATTTAATTCAGCATTGACGATTTCGTAGCTTCAAGATCATCACCATGGCCGTTGCTTTGTGCATGTCGGGTTTTATTTATAGAGTGAATTGATCCACTGCAATTATGTCTTAGAATGACCAAAATGCCCATCTCGGGTTCCGGATAGTTAAAAAAGTGGTGAATTACATTCACACCTCGTTGGGTTTGGCATAATGGTAACAAGTATCCTTTAAACCTCGGCCATCACCGACAAACACCTCTCCTATTATTTCAAAGTATGTTACAACAAACTCCTTTTGCTAATAACGGTCAATAAAGTTGTGAAAATAGGTGCTTTATGATTTTTATAGGACAAAATAGGTGCTTTATGAAAGAGAAAGAAGCTTTATAACAATGAAAGTTGTGAAAACCACATCTATCTCTTATAATTATAAGATAAAAAATAAAATAAAATAAAAAATAAAAAGTAAATAATTAAAAAAGAAATATAAAATATAAAACAAAATAAATATATAATAACAAAAATAAAATAATTAATTAAAAAATAATTTATGTTTATTATAATTATTATTGATTGGAGGGGTATTATAATCAAATGATCAGTTTCCGTTACAAATCGTTAGATCCCTCTAGTTTGGTCCAATAAGAATATGGGTTATAATCGCCAAGGTTTGAAGGGTATTTATTGTCATTATACCAAACCTAAGAGGGTGTCAATGTAATTTACTCTTATAAAAGCTAGGCAAGTGAATTGATACGACTGTCCACTATATCTTAGAATAACCAAAATGCACATCAGACTTCAGATACCTTCTGATAGTTTATTTTCCTTTCCCACATTGTAGGGCCACTCAAATACGGCCAACGCATGAGTTTGATACCAGTTTGAACTGATTAAACAAAAAATATATATATCAATAGAAAATACTCCATTGAGGTGAAGACTAAAAGATTCAAATTTGTCATTTAATATTCTTAACTTATAGTAAATCACGGCTGCTCAAAAGGGTATATATATATATATATATATATATATATATATATAGATAGAGAGAGAGAGAGAGAGAGAGAGAGAGAGAGAGAGAGAGAGCCCTTTGAATCTGAATTGTATAGCTCATCACTTGGTCATTCTAATATAACAGTGTAAAAGCTATATCAGCATCAACCAATAATTCGATTAGATACAATCAAAAAGCAGCACCATCCAAGCTTTAAGAATTTTCAAGAATATTAACAGGATGGTTAGTTAGCACAATTTGTCAATGTGGATCATTGAAATAGAACTGTTTCGATAAGACGAGACCCACTAATTCTGTCCAAATCCACGCATAAGCGTTCAATATCATGCTTCTATGCTTGTGAGCAGTAATGCCTCATCCATATTGGCATTGGAGTAGTCCAACAACCTACCCTATCCGATCCGATTTCAGAAAAATAACAGAAACCACCAGTTAGGACTACACAATCGATGCACGACATCGTCTATGAGCTAAGCCATCTGTATGGGGAGTATGGTATCCCTCATGGGGCTAGCTTTTAGAAGCAGAAAAGCAGTTTTACTTGATGGAACTTGAAAAATCAAGAGAATGGGACAGAATAAAACACTCTTGCTTTCAATGTTGCAAAAGCCAATTAATTACAACATGGCTCAATAGTGAACCCAAAGAAGATAGATCCATACTCGAGGTGGTACTGATGAAACCCAATGGTGCACCAAGGGGGAGTCCTAGCAGTGTTTAGGAGGGACTATACTAAAGAACGTAATGAGGAAACTTGGTTTCTTCGGAAGAGATTCAAGCCAATGCTTTTTCAATTGGTGAGACAGGCTAGTAGTAATGAGGTGGAGCAGACTGTGACAATGCAGTTGCTGGGTTTGTGTTTGGGACATTTCTCTAATGGGTCAAGGTATATACCATTTCTCTAACTGTTTGAACAAAACATATATCAATGGAAAATACTCCATTGAGGTGATGACCAACAGATTCAATATTATCATTTAATACTCTTTAAGAGGCTTGATTTGATCAAGAAGAGCATAGTCCGTTGCCCACACAATGAGTATTCGAGGCAAACACAGAAATTGTTTATCAAAAGGTCATGAATTAGAACAATGGTTATCTGATGAGATCATCACTGTATTACCCCAATTTGATATAATCCCTGCTGTTGTGTCTCCTTCCTTACTCTCCCTCCATTAAAGAAAAAAGCCTCAATCTGATTAGAAAAAGATTTAACACTCTTCTCTCTATGATGCAAAACTTCCACATTGTTTCTCATTTTGGTTTCCTCAAACCTGTTGTTGATTCTTAGATTGTACTAATGGTGATGGACCCTTTCCAACAGTGTACTTGCACAAACCTTCTTTCAAATCTAAAATCAGATGCATAACAAAATTCCATCCAATAAGGCAACCAAGCAGGAACAAGATCCTATATCAGATATACATGCTAAGAAAACAGGATTTTTTTTCCTTTGCTAATACAATTTGAGACTATGAATTTAAATAATTCATGCTAAAAAAAAAAAATTAAAACAGACTAAATACAAAACTGAATATTAGATCACAAAATGAGAGGAAAAAAAGAAAACCACAGTCGTTGTTGCATGTGTTGGGGTTGATGATGGATTGAGCTTAGCCTCTCGTGACATTCATTGCAAAGCAAAGCTTATTATTCTGAGCTTCTAATCGAAAGTACCAGAGCTGCACCATGTCTCCCTCCTTAAGTTCATTAAACTCCACCAAAGTAGACCATTGTCTAATCAACATAGGTTGTTTTAGGCTCAACAAAATATAATAAACTTTGTGAAAGAAAGGAAACAGGAGCCACTCGACGGGGAAGATACCTAGTAATTAAAAAGATCTTAAAAAGGGCTATAGTATAGGCCAGCATAGCATAAAAAGGAAAAATCGTACTGTTTGCCTTTCGACAGAAACATTTCCCTTAACCGTAGTAGGCGAGAAAATCACCTGTTTGATCGAGTATGCTACTAATAGATCTCTACTTGTTATTATAGTGTGTGCTTCCGGGGGGAGCGCTCATGCAAAAAGGAAGTTTGAGCTGAATTGATGAACGAGCTATAGATGAAACTCGGTGGAGCCTTCAGAACTCGTCTCGACAAGAACTATATGAGCTGCTTTGCCAGTTGTTGAGGGTCTTTCTAATTCGAAATAGAAAGGGGCCTTTGCCATGCAACTTCATGTTGCTCTATCGTTGAGCTGCTGAACGTCACTTTCGTTTAACAAAAGAAAAAGTTTGCCGAAAGGGTCTCATTAAAAAGAAGAAAAACATATCTCCAGATTATCTTTCAAATATGCAAAAATTTTACCTACTAATGTCAACTCAAATAAGCATGTGAAACTTTGCAAAATAGACTAAAGAACATTGTAGTTACACATGGTAACGATTTATCACAACATAATGCGTGGCAACAATTGAAAAGGCCAAGCCATTAATTTATTGAAGCTAAAAGTAGGCTATGAAATGAGTCTCAATTTGTATTTTCATACTTATATATTTACACATTAAACCCATGCACATAAACGAAAATAGTAACATCTATATATTTTCTTTTTTCATTGACATCTATAATTACTAATATGAGCTGATGGTTGCAAACATTAAGGTAAGACAAAGCTAATAAGTTGTATGTATCATGATAGCAATTTTCGACACGTTTTGGGATTGAAGCAAATAGTCTAACATAATTCGTTAGCCTTCAAAATATACCAGGCAACAACGTAAA